>JAGTTH010005935.1:0-31264 GCA_022606485.1 Agraylea sexmaculata | reverse complement strand
AAAATATTTTTATCGATAGTTTATAATTATATATAAATAAATAATTTCAAACGAAGCATTCAGTTTTTTATTTTTTATCATCGTCATACATATCATCTTTGTAAATCCAAAAGGCATTATTTGTCTAGATTTTTTTTATTATTTGTAGTTCAAACATCAATTTCCCAAAAAAAACACTAAAATGCTGAAAATCGCTCAATAACAATAAAAGGAAAGAGCATTTTTTTAGATTAAGAAAAAAGGCCTTTTACAATATATTAAAGGAAAGAAGTTTGCAATAGCTGATAAATAAGCAGATATGAAGAATAATAAGATAATATTATTTTATTTTTATAATATATAAAAAAACTTATCATTACGGTAAATTTAGTGCCATCTGACGATTTACGGATTAAACAATTTGGAATGAATAAAATTATAAACAATCAAAAATATTTTAAACTTTAAATTTTATAATGTTTTTAGTTAATTTTATTTTGTCAAAGTTGCTCGTAAAATATAAATAATTTTAAGGACATCTATTGAGAAAAACGTACAAATGAGAAATTTCCCCAATAGATAAGTTTTACTTTGCCTTAAAAAGATGGCGGGGTAAGGCTTATTTTATAAATACGTTTATTTAAAACGAAAATAATTATCAAAACAAGTTCAATAAATATCGTATAATTTTCTTAAAAACTTACCTCTTAATTAAAATAAATAAATAAATTTCTGCCTTCGAAACACTTAACACATTTGAATAACAAAAGTATACTGAAGAAAACGAAAGCGGATTGTGAATGGCTTTTTGACCTCATCAATGCATTTTAAATATTTTTGCTTGATAAAAAAATAAAATGAAGATTGTTATGAAATTTTTAACGACATTATCTCGTTTAAACTGACTCATTTATTCATTATCACTAAATAAACTATTCAAGGCCTTTTCGATTTAGGTGTATTTACTTTCTGAATAAGTGCTGTGTAATAATAGTAAGGCTCTCTAGAAATATGCCACATCTATACTTGTGTAGGCCTTTAAGGACTTATTTCTCGTAAATATTATATTTAATACATAAACCTAATATATTCAAACCTTCTACCTACACATGGCGAATTTATCATCGAATACAAATTAAAAACAATGTTACATGCATATTCACAATGATAAAATATAGTGTGTTAATTAATGTTGAAATTATTAATATAATTATTATAATTGCTTTTTAAATTGCCGTATAGTGTCAGGCAATTAAAACAAAAGTGTAATTGTGTAAAGTTAGTAAATCGAATTGAAAGCGAAGGCTTTGAGGCAGGTTAACGAAAATAAACAATGTTTGGTGGTCGCCATAACGAATTTAACGGTCAACAAAATCCCAATTTTGACCTGAAATAATAGCCAGTGAATAACAATACACGGTACAAATATAAATATAGTATCATTGATATTAAATAGAGCGATATTGACATGAAATTAAAGGGTATTTTTCGGGTTTATAACAATAACTTTTCAATATCTTATCGACAGGCTTTCAAAACGGACAACTGTTCTGGCACCACTTGTTTATTGGTTTGCAGTTCCAGATAAACTGTATTCGCATAAAATAGATCAAATTTTAGTTAGTTTTACTAAAAATAACGTGATTTAGATTTCATATTTAAGGTATTTTTGCATAAAAAATTAAACTATTCAATAAAAGATTATTTTAATTTTATATTAAGCCATATGCAATAATTTAAACATTCAATTTAACAGTAACTTCCCAAGTTTTTAGAACTAGTACTATTTTTTGGTCAATCTTAACAAGTATCATATTTCGCTATATATTTATTTTAAATTAAAATTACATATTTTAATATAGTATTTTTTTTTAATTGTATATATATTCTTATCTGTGTTCTTCTTATCTTGTTTTTATTATATTTTTTACAATATCTCTTTTTTTTCATATTGTCATGTACCAATTGAGTGCTGCATTATCATTACTGTGACTTGGGATTTCCCGTAATGCTCTAGTGATACTGCAGTATGATATAATAATATAATATATATTTATAAATAAATACCATAAAATATGAGATAAATTGCCGAATGTAGCTATTGATTGAAATTGACCTTTTCACATGCTTAAATGTTGTAAATTTAATTTTTTTTTTCAATGTTTGTAAGTATTTATTCGTTGGTTGATTTTAAATTATTAAATTAAAATTATTAAATATTTTAAATAATTGGCTAACTTTAGGCACGCGTGACGGCGATCAAACTTACGGCAAACGGCTGTAATTGGTAATTTGTATCATAATAAAAAAAAATAGTTTTGCAGCGTGTCATTTCAGCTAGTTATGTTGCCTTTAAGCACGTCTAAAATTTGGCATTTGGTCTTTGTACATAAGAAACAAAAATGACAATAAGAGGAACAGTCATAATAACCGACGACAATATTTTTTTCAAACCCAATATTAAATACCTTTGAATTTGTGGATACCTTTTAAACTTATGAAGATATGTTTTTGAAAGATTGATCAATTAAATACGAAAGAGTTTGGTATAAGTTCAGTCCTGGTTTGAATAAAACATGATATTTGTCCACTGTAGAGCAATGCAACATGGCTGACGTGTACTTTATATGTCTGACCATACCTTGCACAATACAACCTTATCTTCTAATATACCAAAAAGAGAACAACTTCTAAATCCTAAATTCAGTTTAGATCATACTGAACAAAAGGCAGCTCAACAACAAGAACTGTCTGACTTTGAACAATTCCATACACTTTCTTCTGTAAGACTTAAGAAATAAGTTAAGTTTGGCAATATCGACAGTTGTAAATAAGATATAAGTAGCGTCTACTGTGAATAGAGTTTCTTACTATTTCAATTATTAATCTTTAAATCAGTATTTTTATATTTTGACCCATACTTTTATTATTTAATATTAAGCATCTCTAATGTCACATAAAAATGTTATTATCATATTAGTTGTAGGTAAAAATATTTATATATTCTGTACACCTAAGTCTAATTCATAAGATTTTTTGTATTATATTAACCATATATAATTCAATTAAATAAAGAAATTGTAATATATACTATTTCAACTTGCGAAACCTATGATATTATCTATTACACTATCAATGAAATAATTTGTAAAATTATATACATTTCTTTCATTTATTATACATATATCTATATGCAAGGAATTCTGAAAAACATATTTATTTAATAATAAATCAATTAACTAATTTCTCTGCTTGGTTTACCTATTTATAACAGCCATATTTATTTCGGCTAGTAGTAATAAGTCGCTATCAATCCATATTTATCTGAAATAATCTTAAACAATACACAAACCGTGTAACTGTTTGAAAAAAAAAATTGGAAAACAAATATAAATATTTTTGAAACTATTATTTTTGGTTCATAATAATATAATATAAGTTTTACTTTCAGTGCTCCAGATTTCGGATAAATCTTAATTTAATATATGGCTCATCCTTGAGGGACGTATAAATTTTATATAATATTATTATTATATTTTAGCTGTCGAGCAGACATACATAGCTCACCTGACCCGGACATATTTTATTGGATTAGTTGAGTGAAGAAAAAAATCTTTTTTTATATACCGCCCCATTCAGAAGGTATACGTCCCTTCTGATGTATATTGCCTAATTCTTCAAGGCGGACATTTTGAATTATATTCGTTGCTTTGCTAAAGAATAATCTAATTTCAGCCTCAAATTGCGCGACGCACTGTAAATATTTACATTGATACGAAATTATCAGAATAATTATACAAATATTTTGCATGTCACATAACAGTGATATTTTTTATCTACTCTTCAGATTATATCTTATCAAATCTGTTAGCAGTTAAAATTGAAATTCTTTTATTTAATTTTTAAATTATATAAAAAAATCACACACTGTTATTACTGTATTGAATTTCCTGCAAAAGAAGCCTCCACTCTCAGTTTTTATTTATACCATAGTAGATAGCACTTGTTTTAAGCATGGAATTTTCTCCACTTTAATGACATACAGAAGGTGTAGAGAAAAAATCCCACAACGGTCTAGAGATCATTATTTACTTTCCTGGCCGAACATGTTTTGTCCTCTGAGGCCTCTTTTTATTGGCTCTCTTTCTCTTTTTGCGGTTATCCAAAAGTCTGCCAAACACCTGCTGAAGTTATACTAGTTGTTGTGCTTAGTCGTGGCTCTTTTTCCATTCTTCTTGGACAACTTGAATGATTAATATATCCATTCAATCCCGTAAGACATCTAAAAACCGTAGTGGTGGTCGAAGATGAATAGACCTTTTTGGATAGACCAATATTTTAAAGCAACGGAGAAAATTTTTACCTGGATATCAATGTTTGGATATGTTTATTTAAGTGACATTTTTTTAATAGTGCCTCTATGCTCTTCAGATCGAATACGCATTTCAATATATATTTCCCAAACCAGTAGACATGTTTATAATTCACTCGATTCAAATTTGGTTTTACCCAATCAATCTGTTATTTAGTTTTAAGCATAATACCTTGTAATTGTTTTTTGTTCTATTCTTCTTATTGTTTAATAATCGTCATATCTGTAAATGGTTCTCTTTATTATTTCATATTAAGTACGTCTAATGTCACATGATGAAAATGCAATTCTCATGTTAGTTATAGGTAAAAAGATTTTTATATTATGTACACCCAAGTCTAATATTCATAAGATGTTTAAAATTATATGAATAATGTAAAATTCAAATTAAATAAATAAACTTTAATATGCAGTAGACATTAAATATTAGTTTAAATATTTATAAACAAATATGGTTAAAATTAAGTAATTGAAATTAATAAGCGATTGATAATAAATAGTCTTGACTTTGTTATGTACTGCTTTTGAATGTTTAAACAAAGTAAAATACATACTTTGTTGAGTATTTTATTGTATTTTTAGTAAATTGACTAGAGGTAAAGTATTAAAATTTTTGCGTATCGATCCATCGAGAAAGATTGTAAATAAAGTAATTCAAGGCATAAATTTTCAATGACTTAATCCCCTGCCGACGCTTTTAAATCAAAGCCTTGCGAAAAGATGGTCCGATACATAATGTATAAATATATTTGCTTAGTAATACTGTAAATAATAGGAGACTTTACTTATGCTAGCCGTTGACTGAAAATTTATTAGTACCCCTTTTATCCGTAATACACCAACCGAGATGATATTTTAATGAAAAATAATGACACGGACCTTCCATTTTGCAAAGCCTTAAGCCATCTTACCCTCTCAAAGATCTGAGCAAATTTAATACTAACCTAAATAGCGAAAGAAATGAAGTTTCAAATAGACGGAGAGAAGGTGATATGATTAGAATGATTATATAAAATATATATTTATTACCGCACGATGAATAATATATATAATGGTAGATACATAATATTGTATTAGGCTGAATGTGTTGCTATTTGATGCACTTCATCGAAGACATTTACATTACTACGTGATTTGAATGTCGTAGCTTCTCATATATTCACATATTCGTAGACAATATTCTCCATTGCAATTTTATCTTTCATTTTTTATGAATTAATAACCTCTTCTTTTATTAGAATTCAATGCAAATTAAATTCTAAATAGGCAGTGATAATTAATCGACTTTTTCTTTGAGACCTTGTAAAAATTTTAAGTTTATTAATGTAAGAGAAATAATGCTTTTTTTGGTATAAAAGAAATCTTAAAAATAATAAATATGAAGCCAGCAAGAAAACTAAACTAGTGTATTAATAATTGTAAAAAAGCATAAATAAAATAATATATTAAAACAACATATGTAATGATAGAAAATTGAATTATTGTTACTGTTATTTTAGTAATATTTTTAAACAAATTCAATATTGGATATTATGAAAAACACCCTTGTAATAATACATTTATGTATATACACTATCGTTATTAAAAATATTAATTTATTGATATGTTTATATAATTCTACGGTAAATATTAATATTATAACAACACACGCTTATTGTTGTGTGACAAATGTCTTGGCTCAGTACCAAATCAGGCTTTTTTCTGTAGAATTTCAGATAAATTTAATACAAGTTTAGTATTAGTGTAAGCTATAGAGTACGTTATATGAAAATCAAGGTTCCGTGGGGTGTTTCAAAGTGGCTAATACTGAGGTGTCCAGACATGGCAGGTAATATTTCACACAACCCCATACATCAACACCCAATATAACCAACCTTAGCACTACAATCACCATAAAATATAAATACTTAATGTCTATAGTGTGGTTTTAGTTGATCAATTGAAAAATATAAATTGGTATATTATTTCAGTATTGATTTTGGTAAAAATAAAACGATTTGTCTTTTGTGTTTTCAGCACACAAAAGTCAAAGGAAACTTGAGAGTGTTTGTCACGTAGCTCGTAGTATGGAGTTTGCTACGATTCAGCGCGGTTATAGACAGATGACAATATTGGAAACTGATTGAAAAACTTTCACACCTGTTGACTATATAATTGAAAAATATTTTTATCATAAATTATACTTTTAACCGGTGATATATTATAAACTTAAAAATGTTAAAATCGAAGTCTTCTTTTGTTGTTAAATTGTTTAATTTAATTCAATTATGGCCAACCGTATAACCTTTAAAAAGTTAATTTTAATACCACTTACTACATAGTTTAGGAGTAATTTATGTATATACATATGTATGTGTAAGTAAATATGCAAACCAGTGTACTTTTTTAGGGAAAAATTCTCAACTAAGATTTTTGTTAATTTGATTATTTACAATAGGTATGTATATTTATTTGTATAACTACCAAATACTATAACACCGTAAATGCTATTTAGGATTCTTTTTTTTAAATAAAAACATTGAAGTTAAAAAAAAGAGATTTTTGCGTGTGTAGTTTGTTCATTCATTTAATTTAAAAGATGTTTTCCTGATCTTAATCTGGTTTAGGTGGTGTTTTATTCCAGCGAATTTTCATGACAGTTGGTCGTCTCATAACCTCGACGCTTATTGTGCGCCAGGGATTATCCCGGGATAAACCAAGTGAAGGGAACGAAAGAAAGGGAAAAGCTCTTCAGAAGGAAAACTGTCACGATGCCAGTCTCATACAGGTCGATATGTTATCATTATATCGCTTTCTTAAGCTATTTGAGACTTTTAAAATTATTTTTCTTTGTAAAGCATTCTTTTAATAGACCACTTGATGGATTTGCTTGCAAAATATAAAGTCAAACAGTGAAGAGTTTCGTGTGTCATTTTTCGGTTGGCTGAGCATAACAAATAAAGTTGTGATGTTTTAATTTGTTTTGGATGTTGTTGTTCAAGAGTTTGAAAGTAGCCTGGCACCAGCTACGCTGCTACGACTTGAATTCAAATGTTGTATGGCGTAGTAATGCAGTTCGTAAAAATATAATATTACAAAAAATCAATAACGCAATGCATTTTAAAGAGATAAACTATACATTTAATTCATATTACCACGCTTTCGATTTATAATAGAATTTAATAAATTCAATTTAAATACTTACTTATATTATGCATTGACTTATTTATAATTACGCCTTTTACAGTATTAGCTGTAAACAATAAAATAGGTTAACAAGGAAATATAATAGTAACCTTATTTTAATTATAAAATAAAGATTTCACAGATTTTTTTAACAAAAAGCGACGTAGTAAGAAAAAAATAAAGATTATAATTGTAAAACAATAAGTCTGTATATTACAATTTCTTTATTATGCACACGTTTTTACAATGGTTGATAGAACAATACATCTTTGGAAATAGTCTTAGGTGTACAGAGTATATAAATCTTTTGACCTTTAACTAACATGAGAATGTTTTATTTAAATTCGACATGAATAATAGTATTAAATTATAGATAGAATGGGGAAAAAAATAACACATATTTTACAAATTGTAAGATTAATTAATAATAACAACAGTAAAAGCAATATGAACAAAACAATTACAAAAAATAATGATTAAAAACTAAATAATAGTTTGTTTGTGTAAAACCAAATTTGAGTTGAGTGGATTATTAGAAATTTACATTTTATTTTTTAAAAAATTATCAGTTTTGGAAGTCCATTGGTAAAATGAACTTACGTTTCCTCGAGGCATATTTGGTTTTATTTACATGTCTTATGATTGGGAAACAATAAGCCTATTGAGAGCTTTTAAAGTACATATTAAGATATTGTGTATGTGGGGTTATGAAATGAGGTTAAGATGAAATTTCTAATATTCAAATAAAGCATGATTGTTTTAATATTCATGGAATAAACGCCTCTGAAATATACATTTTTATTGTTCACGATTTTTTCGTTGATAAGGGTACCACATAGCGAATGTACTTTTTGTATTAAAACAAAGGATATAGAATGTGAACATGAAGGGTGGTACTTGTGGTGGATGGGTGGGCAGTAGATCATAGTCTGGACGGGTTTTGGTGAAGAAATTTTACGGGTCGAATCGCTTGATAAACGGTTACTTTTCAGACGCTAGTACCACAGATAAATAAATTTGGACCAACCTAGCCACTGGCCACATAATAAACCAACCACCTCAAAATCATACTGTCAGTTAAATAATTAACTCACTAAAGATTCCACAAATGTTATTCATAACAATACTCTCTAAGACGTATTTAAGCTTTTGCTTTTGAAGTAACACAATCTCGAGACTTTGATGTGTTATTAATCTGTCCTTTCGACTATTCTTTTATTTCGATAAAAGTAAGAGCTCCATCATTTTATATTTGCTCAAAAAAAGTGTTTTTTTTTTTACATTATGCATATAACACTTATTCCTAGAAAAGCACATCTCCATTAAATGAGCTGCTGGGAGAAAAAGTGGTCTAACTCAAAATGTCTCTATTTTGAGTAATATTTTTTGGGATTCATTAGCTCGTTCTCCATCTATGGGAAAAGAATTATATTTTTTTTAACATGTTCTAGTTTGGAATGAAAAAAATGTTTACACAATTATGTTGGTATGTTTATTTACTAAGCTTCAACACAAAATCTTCATTTACCAAAAGTTATCATAAATGCGGTTGGACCATTTATCCTCTCAGCGGCTCAAATAATAATATGAATACTATTTTAAGCAATTAAAATCATTGTATTATTTTTAATATTATTATTTAGAATCTTATTATGTTTATGACAATATATTCGTAGCTCATTATTTTAACGTCAATATTTAAAAATCATGTAAATTTTTAGTAGTAGTAAATACTTTAAACCCGTTTAAAAATTTTACCCGTTGATAGTTTGCGGCGAACGGATTTCGCGTTATATTTGGTCAGTCTTTTAAAATTAGTTGTGAGCCTTAAATTCAAAGTTAAACACGATGAAAAAAAACTAAATGATTGTTCTAACCTCTCAATTTTTTTAATTAAAGAAGTTATTCCTTTTGCTCTTCCTATTCTTTCATCGATGTCAGTTTTGTCAAATGTGTGCATAATTGATTTATTAGATAATATTCACTATTTTCAATGGCATTTTAATAAGAAAAGTGGAGAAAAACATATGAACAATGCAGAATTTTAAATGATATCCTCAATCCAAAATCTCAACAATGGATTAGTGTAAAATATTTGTTCGGTGGTTGGTTTTGGTGAGTGGGGCCTGGTTTGTGCCCGGGGCCCCAAACGGCCGTTCGTTCGTTAACGGATAACGACCAAGAGGCAGTTCGCTGTTGTAACGAAAATAGCTAACCGTATAATGAATATACCCTACTATAAATAAAACTCAAACATACACAAAACGACCAAAACAGGATATGGACTTTACAATCAACCTGAATTCAAACAATTTATACAAATAAAACACTAATTTCATTACAAATACAATACATATATGTATCTATAAGCTTATTTACAATGCCTTGTTAGGTTAATACAGTGTGAAATAATAATCAGTAGGTACATTAAATGCCAATACGTCAAGTTGCATCTACGTCTAATGATTAATATTATTATTACAATTTCTTTATTATGCATAAGTTTTTACATTGATTGAGAGAAAAATACATCTTTGGAAATAGACTGAGAAATAGAATAGAGGTGTACAGAGTGTTTACATCTTTTTACCTATAACTAACATGAGAAAGTTTTATTTAAATTTGACATGAATGATAGTATTAAATTATAGAAAGAATGGGGAAAAAAATTAAAATATATTTACAAATTTGAAGATTAATAAATAATAACAACAATAAAAGCAATATTAACAAAACAATTACAAAATATAATGCTTCAAAGAGCCTAACATTAACTTTGAACTCAATATATAAATACATACATACTTTTTTTAACGAATGATAGAAGTAATACTTTGCTTGCGTGACTTGCTGACTGCACTTATGTGAAAACATCGGTTTGAATCGAAGCAAATTAATGGGTCGCCATCGATAATTAAGTTAAGACATTGCGTGTTGCGTGAAAAAGTCAAATTAAATAAGTCCGTTTTGAGGCTAAATCATACTCTTATTTACAACAATGCGCCCCAAATTTATGCCGCTTTTTGATACTATCAAATCTGCTATTCCGTTTATAAATACATTCTGAATTGTTTCTTATTACTCTAATCATCGTTCACATTTTAATTTGACGTTTGGAATTCTAAAATAATGCGATACCCACTACTATTACATTTAACATAAAAAATGTTAAGGGTGGGATATTTTTTAAAATACATTTCAAATTATCTTCAATACCGTATATTGACACGTTCCATTGCAGTTAATTAACAGTGTTTTTTTAATTTTGTTTGTTTTCAATTCAAAAATTCACCTACACGTTTTCTTACTATTAGATTTAAACCTAAAATTGACTAGGACGAGCTACGAAAGTGCTACGACACGATGGAACGACAACCAAGTGCGACATCCCGGATACTGGCTAAATGCTTGTGGTCACCGTTATTACTAAGTTAATCCATTATTTGATAAAAATATTTATTGTCTATTTATATCAAATATTTATACTAATAGATGACTATATTTTATGTATATGTTTTAAGCTAACGAAATCATTAATTAATTAATAGGGACACATGGCGACCATTTGGCATTTAATGTAGAAAAACAATTAATAAATACAATTTGACTCATTATGATAACTATAAATATGTTAACTATAAATATAGGCTCAAAAAATATTGTTATATGAGTATAAAAATATTATACTTTGTCTAAAAAACCCAAGGAAAGATAAAAATTAATTCTCACTAATATTTTTTTTTTTTTGCATTTAAGAACTATTATTTCAGTACAAATTTGAGAGTTATGTAAAGTTCACGTGCATAAAGTATGACAGTTGTGATTTTATGTCACGTAAACTATACAACTCCTTGAAAAATGGAATCTTGCTTTTGGACATATTTGGAAATATTACAATGCCTTCTTCTTCAATGCATCCCATCTTCTATATTGTTTTATTTATATCTGTCATAGACATATTTCAATAAAACACCATGATAAATCATACACGTGAGATTTGAGGGCAGTCAAAATATATATAAATACCCAAGATATCCAAGTAAATTAAAAATAAATAATATTCGTATCATTTTTTCAATTAACAAATATGGTTTATTTAATAATAATGGAAATTACTTAAATCTCATAATATAATATGTAATATAAATGGTATATACATATTTGACATTTACTCTTACCTTCAGAGATTGATATCAAATAATTGTGGATGTATTCTGGGGTTTATGACGTGAAAAGAAAGGTTATAAGTTGGGGCTCCAAAAAAGAGAAGACTTTATGAGTTTATGTTGGCGACAGGATTATCGGACGAACGACGAGTAACAAACACCAAGGACGTGACCGATTTTGTGATACATTTCCTACTTTTACCCTTTCTATTGAACACTTTTGTGTTTGTCTTCAACAGACATCTTTGTTAATATAAATATAATACTAACAAATAACATTTATATGGATTATATATTTTCACAAAGCTTCTATTAATTATGGATTTTATATAAAAGGTTTTGTTTTTTATGAAACACACTCAGAAATGTAGCGTCTCATAAATAAAAAAATTGAAATAAAATATCACGATGAGTTTTTTTATTGTATGTAAACAGAAAACACCCTGGAGGCTTTAAAATATATGTCGTTTAATTTGTATAAATTTTATATAAATTTAAACAGTGATTTTTTATGATGAGATGTGCGGAATTGAACGAAAATTAATTTCCCATTCTCAAAAAATATATGACAAAATTTATACTTTCCAATAGATAATTATGACAGTAATAAAATTATAACATATAACATTATAAAATAAAATCAAACCAGCGTAGTAGCTCAGGGGATAAGAAGCATGGCTACAAATACTGTGGTTATGGGTTCAAATCCCACTCAAGTCAAGATTTTTTTAATTGATTTGATCGGTTATTATGACTGGGAGATCGGAAATAATATTAATAAAATCCCGATCGATCGTCTTGATACAGGTTTACTCTGATTTCCTGTATTGTAAGGTAAATACTGATTATTAAGTCGGTGACCTGTGTAACTAGTAAGAGATAAAATCACCGACATACAATTAACACGTTGTTGTGTATAAAAAAACCCTCTCAAAAAAGCTCCATCAGAGGTTCTCTGGTATTCGAGACGACTGTTTTCTCACGAATGTTTTTTTGAACGAAACAGAGTAATATAAATTTCTTTCAATTCGGCACATCTATGGTTTTGACTATTAAAATAACTCAATTATACAATATCACAACCAAGTCTATAACTTAAAGGAAAGCAGAATCAACCGAGTTCAATAGATCATTATTTTGGATTAATGCATATCTGAATTTTAATGATTTAATGATCAAGTAATATTTTCTGAAATAAATGCATAAAAATATTAAAATTAGTTTGTTATAGCGTGTTGTACCTACACTAAAATACTAGATTGAAACGTGGTAGGTGAATTTAATTAAAATAAAATATGCTATAATACACATCGATCAGATATAGCAAAGCGTAAGACTTTGGGACGGTAGGCTGTGAAGATTGCGTGACTTGACTACAGAATGGAATTATAGAAGAGCCCATATGCGAAGTTGGCCTAACTCCTGACATTTTCCAGAACCATTCCTCCATGTCTGTTCTATCGGACACGACACTGATTTCTTGAGCTGGATACAATGTAAACTTTCACGTCTCCATTATCGACTCGTCCACTCTGATACTGATCCTAGAATTACAGGATTCGGGTCTCAAAACAAGGCACACATTAACAAGCTTTACTTCCTCACTGAAACATTTTCTGAACCTACATACTATATTACATCTTAATTTATAATAAATTAATTAAATGCATTTGAAATTAAAATTAAAAATTGTTTAGTTATTTTTTTGATTTATTCTATTTTATGTTCAATACCCCTCCATTTGTTTCATTAAAATTGTTTGTCTGGATTGTTAGTATACTTTAGAATCATCAATTTCATGTATAATATTTAAATCAGTTTTTATATATAAATAAAATATATTTGTGGCATTTCTTCTACTTACTATACTTTTAATATTCTTTTATTTCATATTATTGTTCAGACTATTTTTTTCTTTAATATATTTTTGTTATTTGGAATACATATACTATATATTGTAAAAGCCTTTTGGACGTTAAATAAATATTTTTCAAATACAGTTTTGAATATACTGTCTTTTCACTATTATATATAAAAATTGATATTTCAACTCAACCAATACATACATATGATTTTAATAAAGAGGTTCATAAAATTGATAAGGCCTTTACTGTATTGAAAAAATTTATACACATGTATAATTTTACTATACATAAGTGTACCTAAATCTTTTTTTTAATATGGATCTTGTACAAAAAATATACACCAAACAGAATCAGACGGGTTTTTGTTTAATAAACAATGACATGACGTTTATCACGAAAATAGCTGTCATTTTTGACGAGCTTCCGAAATATAATATCAAATTAGTGTCAACATCAGCAGAATTTCAGCGTTTTGTTTCAATATAAAGATTACAATAAATCCTAAAGTTGATACCAGGCACAGTCTTAATGGTTAATTTGAATAATATAATAGTGATGCTCTTCACGATTGATTGATAGAGACTTGCTGACTACTATGTAAATACGCATAAGCCTTCAGGATCGGCTACGACTCGTAGTCGCTTAGATACTTGCCTTCGGAATACACGATCCTGTTTATAATTAACGACATATTCCCACTAATGAAGTCAGCCTTTGAAAATAATATATTCTGAAGTCTCATAAACATTGCTCAATACTTATTTTTTATCTACAAACAGGAATTTAAATTATTTGATTTTTATTATTAAGAGAAAACAGTCGTCTGGAATACCAGAGAACCTACATCTCTGATGGAGCTTTTTTGAGAGGGTTTTTTTATACACAACAACGTATTAATTGTCTGTCGATGATCTTAACTATTACTAGTTACACAGGTCACCAACTTAATAATCAGTATTTACCTTACAATACAGGAAATCAGAGTAAACCTGGATCAAGACGATCGATCGTGATTTTATTAATATTATTCCCGATCTCCCAGTCGTTATAACTGATCAAACCAATAAAAAAAATTGACTTGAGCGGGATTTGAACTAATGACCACATTATTTTTAGCCACGTTTCTTATCCCCTGAGCTATCACGCTGGTTTTCGAAAGTATTAATTTTTATAACGAATAAAAAAATCTTTACTTATAAAACTAGTATATTATGGGTATTATTATTATTATATGATGACATACATATATTATGATTAATTTGATTATACTTATTATTATAATTATACATGTCTAATGTGAAGGATTAAATATAATATGTACATATTTAAAAAGTTCACAGTAAATATGATTTGATTGAAAGGGTCTCGATTGATTGGAGGTCAAACGTTACAAGTATTTGACACGAGAGGGTCTCAAATTTCAGCATCGTTATCGTTGATGGCATCTCGTATAACGAAATTTCCGTTATCCAGGGTTAAAATCGACGATCTGTAACATTGTAAATTTACAAGGAGCCCATGTCGATACGCTTCATAATTTAAATTGTCTCCAACGACTAACTTCAATATCAATTTCACAGCAAGAGAATTTCATTCGAGTGACGTTTTGCCGAGATTGTGAGGAATCCTTGTCAATTATTAAGAATCTAACGCAAAAGCTCGAATGATACAAAACAATAAATTCAGATAATAATAAAATAATTATTATATTAAAAGCGCATGTTTTAGTTTAACATTCAAAAATATTTTCCGTAGGGTTGTTGGAACATAAACATATCGACGGTAAAATCTATAGATGTGTTAATTTTTTTTTATATATAGTTTAATTTAAGCACATGAGAAATTGGCCAAAATTTAAATAATAAAATCATTAGATACTATCGTAAAAATATCTCATATATATTAATGATCGGTTTGATTTCAATAAAATAACCGACTGATTACAGAACTAATATTTAGTTTTACAGTTTATCTATTAAATATAATATACGGTAATTGCTATGATAAAAAACATAATAATAATATTTATTTTAACATGAGAATAATTAATTTGAAAGATACATTTTATTCAAATCAAAAACCCATTTGTGACTAAAAACTAAATGATGACGAAACAAATCAAACATACATAAATAATTTTAATGTGAGATGTTTAACAAAAATATAATATACCTATTAACTAAAAAAGAACCAATATGAAGATTTTTTATTTGATTTGTAAGTGTCTCTTTTTATAACATACTTACATGATTCAGATTCTATCTCAGGCTACATTTTGATACAACGAAAAATCCCTACATATATATAATCATCGATTATTTAGACAATAACATGTCCTTAATGAGGCGATACATTATATATGTATGTACCTAAGTAAAAATAGTTATGCACAGAATATAATTTCATATGTTTGTAGTAAAATTAATTATAATGTTATATAAATTTTGCAAGATTAGTAATTGTGTATGTGTTAAAGACGCTAACAAGATGCCTCGGATTACCTGTACTGAATAAACCCGACGCTTCTCTTCCTTTCAACACAGACTCAAATACTTCACTATTATATCTCATAATAATAATTATTGTGTGAAGCCCCCGTTGTATGAAAGCTACTTTACATAAATTTATTTCAAATATCATTATATTATGTGTATTTATTTTAGACCCATTAAATATTCTGATCGTCCTCTAGATGGGTATATATTGTTATTGCGAACATGCAAGTAATTTAACAGCTTCCAAAACTATTCTCTACCTCATATATACACACAAAGTCACACGTGCATAAGAACATGTGGGATATATTCACCGAATATTCTATTGCGACTCTGGAATTTAAATACTTTACAGTGGATGTTTTATTTTATACCTATGAATTATTATAGGATAATATGTAAAGTATCAGTAAAATTAAAGAATATTATAAAATGTAAATAGAACGTGGCTTATTTCTAATCGAAAAATAAAAACACGAATTTCGTAGTTGAAGTGCTACGACAAAAACAAATGAGGAGAACAGCCAACTCATTAACATTTCTCATCCATCAATGACACACTTATTATTAATCATTAGAGCGTATTAAGGTTTATAATTTCTGGATTGGTTATGAATATTCACAAAAATTACTTTTTAATCAATTAAAGTTCGCAGACGGTGTTTTTTACATATCCCTGCTACAAAAACAATTTTGACAAAGCATTTTTGAAAAAAGTAATAGCTTCAATCCCTAAATTGGGTTTATGATGTAACATTATTTGAAATTATAGTTGTAATATGTTGAAGTGCAGATTGAAAATCGTACTTTGTGTCGTAGAGGCGATGTGCTCGTAGCAAGAGACATCAAAGACTTGCTTTCTTTTCAGGTAGTGAATGCAGCTTCAGACTACTGCTACCATTATCTCTATATGGAGAAACGTATTTCAAAACTAAAGGAAAAATGAAAACATTAACTAAATCGAAAACATACAAATCTATTGAATTTGTTGTTTTTGCATAAAACCTATTTATATGGCCAAGACATGAAAGCGGTTGTTATTTTTCAATTTAAATGTATAATTTGTTTGAAGACATGGATTGTTATTTTTATAAAAAAATACTAACCGACCCTGAAAATATATTTCGAGGCTATTCTTGAATCATAAGAACATATATATGTATATTTATGTCTTTCATTTTTTATAATAATATTTTAATAAAAATTTAATTCAATAACTTTTTATTAAAATACATTACTTTTTTCTCTTTTGTTCATTTAGTAATTCTCGGGGATCGTAATTTCTCCATTTCTCCAGTACTAGTTTTTTTGTGAGCTGACCTCTAGAAAAGAAGTATTTTCCAGACAGAAAAAGCGCACAAAAAATAAGGAAGCACTTGTCTTCGCGGACTTAATAACGGTTTTAATTTGATTAATTGTCCTTCTTTAGGGCTTTGGGTGGAATGGGAATAAATCTAGACTAGATTTACTTCAAATTAGTTTTTACCCTAATGAATTCAAAATTTCTTTGATTTAAGATAGTGCCACAACATAGGGATCTCTGTTATATAATATAATGATCAATCAAGTTCCCGTTTAATTAACGGGCTCCTTTTAATGATAGTAATAGTGACATAATTTATATATTTCAATCTCATCGCATCGGTAGTTTTTGATTAAATATGAGGAGTAAAAAGTATATCATTCCAATTTTATCAATGTCATTATATATTAATAATAAAGTTTCATTAACGTTGATTAATTACATTATATTTAATTTTGGTATTAACAGTATTAAAATCATACTAAATATTAAAAAATCACATTATTAAGTGATTTTTTTATATATTTATTATTAACATATTTTCATATTATTGATTTCTGGGTGAGATTCCCAGGATTTTTAGAATATTTGATTATTTATGAGCCTAAGTACTACTTGTTTTAGTCGAAAGTATACTTAGAGTCATAAATATTAAAATATTGTGAAAATTTCACTCAAAATATCTCTTTTATATAAATACTTTTCTTTTATATAGCTTCGTGTTTATAAAAATGTATTTTAAATATTTTATCTGTTAATTTTATGCTACGTCATACTATTGTCATACAATTAGTTAAAATATGTACCACTACCATAACTGTTTAACGAAATGTAACCGATGCTTTCTACAATTATTTAGTTCAAACACATCGTCGTGACTGTAACTGAGTAATAATATTATTTCGAAGCTTATTGCAAACACAGGGAGGTGGTTAAATTATGACGATTTCCATATAGATGACGATATTGTCGAATTTGCATGCCACATGCTTTATTACTTACTGACATCTATTCTGGGCTGCATTTCGACTATTACATAATAAGAATAGATATTTTTTTAAATACTTGGTGTAACTGTAGGGTCAAATTGAAAATCTCAATGTGAAATAATATAAGCATTGTTTATAATATCAATGATATGCTTATATTCTAAACCACCATATAATTAATGAAAGAAGTCTACAATAGTTTGTTGTTAACATAATAAAAGCTTTATATCATATAAGCTTTTACTGCCGCATCAAGTAGATTATTAGAGCTGGTAGTTTATTGTGTGAATCGGTGAAACTCCAATAGTCATTAAACTATAATATTTTTAGTGTAAAAGTCTGCATTACTGCAGATTTATAGCCAATTGACGGAACAAAAACTCCAACGTTGCTTTGCTTCAATTCGCAGTATGAAATGGCGCAACTTTCCTACGAAATAGCAAAAGGTTTACGACTCCTAAAGCAACAATTACCAGTAAAAGTACTACACGTCTGGTACAGGTTTCGTATAATGGGCCTTAGAAAGTGTCAAAAAGTGCCTTGTAAACACAAGCAGGTAAACACAAATAGGCACCTTGAATCTTTCATTCGCTAAAACATTCGTTTTAATGAAATTAAATTCGGAGTAATTGATTAGATTGAACCTCTACCAAACATATTATTTTTTTATTTTATTAACAGATAATTTATTAAAGTAATTTGAGCATAACATAAAGTATACGTTATAAATCAAAAGTAAAAAAAAAATCATATTTTTTGTGAATATTAATTTATCATTCAAATAAAGAGCATACCACACAACCAGTTTAACACTTCTCAATATTATTCACATTACATAAAATCTTAATCCACTTGAATAAGAGAAAGTTATAAAAATTGTTAAATAGTTTAAATAGGAACAGGAAAATTATTTAATTATTTAATCATATGTTCTTACAGGTGATTCAAACTACACATTATTTTATAATACTAACAAAAAATTGTTGTTGTTGTGTAAATGTATTGGGTAATATTTGAACTGCCTAAATTTTCAATAGTGTCCTTCAAAAAAAATATTGAAACGTTAATACATTTTGTAATATTTTTCCCATGTATGAAAACAAACTTGCATGAGATAGTTGTACTCTGCGGAGGAGGCTTTGCATTTGAAAAGTGTGAGATGATTCCGGTTTCTATTTTGTTGGATAAAGTTTGAATCAGAATAGTAAGCGTATCACTTTTGGTCTACAACAGGTTTTCTAGGTGGCTTCGTATGTATCTGGTGGTATTGTAGTCTGCTTCTGTAGTTAGTTTCCTGCCTCTACATCGGAGCTCTACGGCGTAGTCTCTACGTCGTAGTATCATAACACCGCTATACCACTGCATACTTTGTCACTAGACTGGCAGTCTGTCGTCGCTTTTATATTCTTGTCAATGCGTCTCGCAAAATTGCTATGCTCTACTTTGCTACCAGTATATCGGAGCTTTTACATTCAATATACAATGATGCTACGATTCATTCAATGTCACGCTTATTATATTATTATCTCGCATGTTCATAAGCATCTCGTGTTGGTTTCTATTTTAAACACACGACATACACTGCGTTTGGTTAGAATAACTTATGTTAAGTAAGAATATTCTTCCACGTCAGGGGTTTATTCTAATTTAATAAAATCCAAAAACATTTCTCAGAGTAGTTTAAATTAACCTTACCATGTGGCGATGAATATTTATGATATTAGAAGTGTATGTTAAAATGGATAGTTGGTAAGTATGTGAAATAAATTCTGTAAGCAAAATGTACACCCACTACCTTAGTAATAAATTGCAATTTACAACTATAATTATGTGAAGTTAGTACCTCTGTAATTATTATTCTAATATTACGTAGCAAGTACACATTTAGAAAATGAATAATATCTCTAAAGAATTGTTTAATAGAAACAACTGTTAAACTATGCATAAAGTTTTATTAAATGGTCGAAGGAATCTTAATATGCAGTTGTATTGAAATGCAATGGAATGGGCGAGGAAGAGTCAATTAAATTGAGTTATCATTTAAGCTGTAGTATTATATAATGAGAATAATATCATTGATAGTAAGCTATATTGTATACGATAACACCTTCAAAACCATTAACTATCAAATATCGATCAATATATTTTAAACATATAAATGCCCATTCAAATAAATTTATAATATGAATAAAAAAAGAAAATTTTCAAATAAAGAGGTGTTGATTTCCTCACAGAGGTGTATATTAAATCAAGGAAAATAGGAATTTTTAATAAAGGTATGTGTATGTTTAACACCACTAAACAATTCTAATTTAAATTAAAATCTGGTCCCATAGATCCAAAAATTGTTTAACTCGAAAATATGATCCTGAAATAAATACCCGTTTAATAATAATATGTGTTTTTTGTATTCTTAAATGTAAAAATGATGTTGTTACTTAAAATATTACCAAAAATATATATTGGATTACCACAGTAAAAATATTACAAGGTAAAATTTATATCGTAGCGTAGCGTCGCGTCACATCGACTGTGTGTACTTTTCCAGTATGAATAACGAAACCATTGTAGTAAATGAATAGTTTTATTTAAATTGTAGCTTCTCAGTGGGTTAAGTCCTGAATAGTTAAACTAGAAAACGTTGAATCCATAGATTTCCAACCGGTGACAAGGACAGATAATGCATTTCCTCTAGTCGACGGAGCGAGACTTCACATTGTTCCCCTTGTGATATTTTTTGGTGACTCAATTCAATTATTCCACTGCCACAATACAAGATGCAAACCACTTCAATTAAAATTTTCAATTTGAATAAAGTCACACTACTATTATATTTTTATTGTATGTATACAAATAGTACAGACAATAAATTTCGTGCGGCTAGAAAACATTAAGTTGGCTTGAATCACCCAATTAGAGAAATAATGTCTCGACAACCAACAACACTATAATTTTTAACAACATTACTATAATTTAATATTTCTAAATATATATATACCTAGTAATGGACGAGAAAGAACAAAAATATATGTTATTGTTTAATTTAGTAAATATTATGTAAAAAATCACCAATAGGAAACAATTATTTAAAAAAAAGTTTATAATTCCTCATTGTACATATACAAGTAAGAATCACAATAATATGGGTAAAAAATATTAAATATATTTTTTTAAATATCCTTATTATTAATTAAAAATAAGAAAAACAATTAAAAATATTAATTAAGCACACACACACAATACACACGTTTGATAGATAGTGGCCTAAACTCGATTCCAAAAGTATTTTTAATATTTTTAATTATTAATAAAAAAACTTATTTTCCACGCATTATCGCTTTAATATTTGTAGGAAATACTTATTAATACTCATAATAGTTATCTTAACGCTCTCAATTTCTTATCGCATTTGAACCGAAAAGATTTGATGACCATAAAATGAAGTGTGTATATAAAATATCAGGTGTAATATGTGAGATAAAAAAAATATATCTAAAGCCAATTTAAATATCAATGTAGTTATATTTTTATGTGTTATTACCACAGCAAATTTCACGAGTGCCCTTCAGTGAAGTATTTTGTCACCTGATTAGTACAATTTATTTTAAAACACATCAATCCATAGTGAGTGAATTTAATGTCGTTAAGGTGGTGATTGATGGGTGCAGCAATTATAATTATCGAGTGATGGTTTTGAGGCCATTGTGATCGTAGTTTAATATGGCCTCCTTTATAATATGAAGTCTTATCTCATTCAAGCATCACAATACCCCTTTCAGGACTCATCCTTACCACATCAGACAATATGCCGTTAAATTTTATCGCTTTGCAAAACTGTCCCCACAACATATATTAAATAAACATAAGTGAAAAATAAATGAAACATTACCGTACACCATAGATATAAACATTAGACATCGCATTGCATATAATTAATTCGTGTAATTTTGTTTATACCGTGTATTATACATTTTTAGTGACCACTGAGAATGGTTGTGACAATATTTTGCGATTAAAATCCAATAATATTTTTAGCATGAAGAAGTAGTCAGGGGTAAAAACTGTGCCTAGATGTGTTTGAATGTATGTTTGAGTCCATATGACATGTAGTAACAATGCATTTACCCATTTTAGTGTGAAATAAAATTGAAGAGAGATGTTTACAGTATAATGTTTGCCAGGTAACTCATGTTTTTGGCCACTTGATCCACCTGAACTAAACACGCATTTAGCCACTCATGCGATATCTATGTGTCACAGTAAGTGTGTATCAGTGAGAATATATTGTTACAATATTATTAACACGTGAATCAGTTACCTGTCAAAACTCATTCACTCTTAATAAAGATATATTTATTAATTTATGTATATACAAACGCCCTTAGGGTCTTTTAGGAACCTTTTATTTACATATTTTGTTTTTTTACACACAACAACGTGTCAATTGTCTGTCGGTGATCTTAACAATTACTAGTTACACAGGTCATCAACAGAGAGGCTCTGCCCAAAATCCCAGTAAGCCTGAAGTGAGACGAGAGATTGAGATTTTATAAATATTATTTCCGATATTTTTTTGCCTGAGCGGGGTTTGTACCCATGACCACATTGATTGTTACCACGCGCCTTGTCTCCTAAGCTATTACGCTTGCTTGTTTATTTTAAAAAATAATAATAAAATATTGTAGGGTATTTCTCAAATAACCAATTTCTAATAATAATAAAAAATAATTATTTACTTTATTCTATTCTATTCATTATATCATCTTTTTCATTGAAAAATGTTTGCGAAGTGAATTCCCACTTGAAGGCAAACAATGATTATGTGCTATATTTACAAAAGCATTATGTTTTCATCACGCGCACATAAGGTTAAATCTAAGATAACAAATACAAGAGTAAATATTAAAAAAAAAAATTTGTAAAAATATTATGAAATCTGTAAATAAAAAAATTCAATGATTAATGTGTTTGTTTTGCTATAATCTATGAGTAAAGGAGTATTTGCGATAATTTTATCAGCACACCTTTAATGTGTTTTTATTCGGAAAATGTATGTATACTATCAGTTTTTATCGAGATGGGAAAGAGGCGAGATCATATAGAGTTTCCTAAGGTATGGAGCAGGTTTGAGAGGATCACTCCAGATGGAAAAGTGAGAAGGTTCAGGATTGAAGATTACCAGGATGACAGATTTGATGAGCTTATCAAGCTTATGGAAAATCATTTTGTACCAGAAGAGCCTATGGCAAGAGCTGCAAGTAGGAATTTTAATAAAATCTTTAGCCTTAGGATTTATATTTTAAAAATGGTTAAATATAAATCATTTTATTCAGAGACCATGATGTCATTTCAAATATCCTTAATAATAAATAATTTTATAGTTACATGATTACATAATATTATAGTATTTAAATATTTAATAATATGTCGCTTCAATACATACACCATTTGGTTTGGCAAGATTCTTAAAATATTTACATATTTGAATACACAGGAACCATTCATTATTTAAGACACGTTTTGTTTCTCTAGTGAAAAATATTATTGTTTTATAACAAAATTAAAATAATGAAATATAACATTTTTAAAACAAATTAAGATATTTTATAAATAAACCTTGTCTATAAAGTAAGTTTGTTTAAGAAATTTTCCATTGTGTGAGAAATATGAAAATTGTGCCAAAAATGCATTTTTTTGTAAATACTTATAACTATTTAAAATTTTCAGCATGTGGAGATCCTAAAGCACTTAAGCAGATGAAAAATTTTTGGAGGGTGTCCATTTTACCTCAAAAATTATCCCTAGTTTGTGTTGAAGAACTGGAAGGAGAAACCAAAGATCCTTTAGTTGGAGTAAATCTAATAATGCATCTGTTGAAAGATGAAAAATTGCCAGAAGTGAGTCATAATAAAATGTATGAATGTAACACAAGTATATGATTTTGATATTTTTATATTTAGGGAGAAGGTTGCATTCCTGAGAAAACTCTGATATTAATAAAGGAAATATTGAAAAGATATAATATATTTGATCAATATGGAATTACTGAATATCTTTCAGCATGCGGATTATGCGTTAGCAGTGATTATAGAGGATTTAATATCGGATTGGAAATACTTAATGTCAGGTACCTGTTAAGGTCTCGATCTTTAGTACCATAATTGTGGTCCCGTGGATGAGAGCTTCTACCTTATTATTATTTTTAATGGGATTCTAAGTAGAGGAGAATCCCCTTTTTGAGATGCAAACTCAGACTGTAGATCTTAAAGGGCTTTATTGAAGTATATTGTACAGAGTTCCTTCTAGAGGTAACTCAACTGAATGATGATACAGTAAGGGCAGTCTTTCTGTATACACTGTTTTACAAGGCAATTTCTATACAGGTTTGGTTAACAATAAGAGAAAACAATTACAAAATACCGAACGCAATTCGGTTAGTAACATATAAATTTTATAATGGAAAGTTTTTCAATATTTCAATACAATTTGCAACATAAGCTTGATTTTGACAGTGAATACAGGTATTTTGATGAAAGTAAAAACATGTGACACTTTCATTAAATTATTACAAAAGAACTTTATACAAAAATATATGGTGTCTTGGTCAAGGTCCATAATAACCTGTTAAAAGATGAGGAGAATATCTTTTTCTTCATAATAATTTGAAATTAATTTACTTATAATGAGCTTAGTTGATAAATTTTTAAAAATTTATGGAAAAATATAATTTAATGTACCTATATTAATCCGGAAACCAAAATTCGGTCTCGATCGATAGTCTTATTGAAAAAATAATGATAGACAGCATTCAATCATATTCATATTTTATAACTAATCCACCTCAATAAATCAATAATTGTTACAGAAAGGATATTTGCAAAGAAATGAATTTGAAAATGACTGAAACTATGTTCACCTCAAAAGCTTCTCAAATATTGGCTGCAAAAGCTGGATTCACAACAATCATAGAAATCCCATTTGATGAAATTTCAAAAAATACAAATGTTCACATATATAGCAATACAGAAACCATGAAGATTATGTGCAAAATATATTAGAGTTTTTTAATAATGGCTTTTCAATGAATGTACTTTTATCTTGTCAATAAAATTTTAATATGCCATAATTTATTTTTGAACATATATTGTAATAAATACGTAAAAATTACTACAATGCCAAAGTAATTGACCTTAATGAGTTCTGACTTTGACTTTAATTAATCTAAAAATGCTATAAGAAATGTTACATTTTTTTAACCAAAGGGGTTTCTATATATAGATGAATATGTTTTTCAGGAAAAGGTTTGCAAAGAAATGAAATTAAAGTTGACGGAAACAATTTTCTCGACAAAAGCTTCCCAAATATTGGATTCAAAAGCTGGATTCTCCATAATATTGGAAATTTCATCTGAAGAAGCTTCTAAAAATACAGAAAATCGAATACAGAAAAAAAATTAAATTTTATGCGAAATTTTTTATAATTTCATCTATATTTTTATATATATATAAAATATATTTTTTTCTAATGTCATCAATATTTTTTTAAAGATGCATAACACTTCTTACCGTTTATATTAATACATAAAATATATTGTGGGTAATAATTAATGAAACAATTCTCAAAAAATTAAAATCTATTCTTATCTTACAAATAATAGATCTTGTTACAATGCCAAAGTAATTGACCTTTAGATGAGTTCCGACTTTGAATTGTCGAAATACTATAAAATGTAGAGATTTTCATAAAAAAAAAGTTTTTTTCGATAAAATGGTAAAGAAAAATTATTATGTTGAATGTGATATTATGTTTAAAATAAAATTGGAGTCTCATTATTTTACGGTCCGAATTTTCAAAGCAGTCGCTTAAATATAAGTAACTTACATCACAGCTCTTCAGTTAGATATCATTTTCTGTTGGAAAATGTCTGACACACTATGTGGAAATGAAAAGCAAACAACGATATGGATGAGATTTGAAAAATACCACAAAGAAGATGGCAAAACAAAGAATTTTATTATAAGAAATCTTCCTATTAGTTTGACCGAAAAAGCACTGGAATTTATGGGAAAAAATTTCATACCAGACGAACCTTTAACTTCGGCACTGGGTAAATAATTCATATTTTTTAATATATAATAATTTTTAATATTTATGGTTTTATTTTAGCGAAGACTTCAAAAGGAGATATAGAGAGTCTGAATCGGTTTTGGAGAGATTATGCGATACCTCAAGGAAATTCTATTGTCTGTTTGGAAGACAATGATGAACCTTTGGAAAGTAGAGAAATAGTCGGATTGAACTTTCTCCTCCACAAGAAAATTGATGATCCACCACTGTCGGTAAGTACCCAAATAAGATTTCACATTAATATAAATAAATTATCAATGATTTATAGACTGATGAACCACACCAAAAACTTCTCGAAATAATGACGTTCATTGAGAGTGGAGTAAATATTTTTGAACAATATAATGTGACTGAATATTTAACAGCATTCGGATTGTGTGTGAATAAACAATATAGAGGAATGCAAATCGGACAACACATTTTAGAAGCGAGGTGATTAAAATATATATGTAGAATCAAAATTATTTGACTATGGAAATTATTGTTATGCGATTTTTAACATTATTCGCTATTTACAGCATATACGCATTTCGATTTCAAAGTCAAATTATTTTAACTATACTTACTTATTGAAATAGTAACGTATTTATTTTAATTATTAGAGTTCCAATATGCAAATATTTGGGTTTGAAAATGACCGAAACAGTATTTACCGGTAAAGCAGCTCAAATCATAGCAAAAAAATTGAACTATACACTTTTGTCGGAAATAAAATTTTCCGAATTATCTGAACGCATGAATTTGCAAATCGATGAACGTTTCTATAGTGTGATGGTTATGGCCAAAGTTATGGAATAAGATTATATCATGATTATATACTTTTGAGGGACAAATTGATCATTGAATGTAACAATAAATTGTATGAAGAGATTGATTAATTGGCAGTTTCAATCTTCAGCTCTCAGTGAGCCAATAATTAATATCACAGTCACGGGATACAAGGATTTTTACAAGGTTATTACTCAAATATACTTCCATAAAACCATCATATGAAATTTTTAATTGTATATAAAAAAATATTTTTACTTAATAATATTTTTTACCGATTAAAACTTAATTGTAGCATTATTAACAATTTATAATCAATATTAGTAAGATATTTTCATTGTATTGGAGTTCAAATATAAAATATATGAGTGTAATGAACTGTAAACTATTTATTATTTGATAAAATATATCTAGAGGTTATAAGTTCTCAGTTTTAATTAGTATCACCTCTGAAGTGGTTATTTATTTAAAAGCAACACTAATAATTGACCTTTCGAGGCTTCAATAAAGCGTTATTGTACATCTTCTAATAAAACAGTATTATTCAATAATTGTTTATATTATATATTAATTATAAGAATATATTTTATCCATTCTCATGATTTTTTTTAAACGAATGATTAATTAAATGAGTAGTGATTGATTAAAAAAATATTAAAATTCATAATTACTGAATACCCTTTAAATTATTCTGGATGTATGTCTGTAATATATTTAAAAACCATTATTATTTTAATACCACCAATAAAATATTTTCCCATCGCTGTAGCAATGTACCTACTTGATGTGATAACAATAACAAACAAGTCTGACAGCACTTCACTTTATATTGAGTGCCCACAGAGAAGAATGTAGAATACAAGTGTAAAAGAAGATGAAACGAAAATATGGACGAAATTCGAAAAATATCCCAAAGAAGATGGCAAAACAAAGAAGTTTATCATTCGGAATCTTCCCATTAATATGGTCGAAAAGGCATTTGATCTTATGTGAAAAGATTTCATACCCATAGCGATACTTCATCGACAGGAAAATTTTGACAGTTTATTAAATACATTTTAGCAATCATTTCATTTTATCCTGAATTATCCAGATTTTTGTGTGTTTATGGGTGAGAGTAATTTAAGAAGGTAAGAATAATTCAAATTTAATTAAATACGTGGATTTGTATGTTCCATAGACACATAAACATTAGATATCGCATTGCATATAAGTAAGTCGTGTAAATTGTTGCACTCTTCTCTCCTATTCGATAAAGGCATAAGTGTGTCTCCCTCACTCAACACGTTTCTGAGTATGGCTGTGACAATACTTTGGCGATTAAAGGCCAATAATATTTTAAGTATGTTAAAGAAGTAGTCTTTGGTAAAAAGTGAGCCTAGATGTATTTGAGTGTATGTTTGAGTCCATATGACATGTAGTAACAATGCATTTACCCATTTTACTGTGAAATATAACTGAAGATATGAACAGAGATGTTTACAGTATAATGTTTTCCAGCTAACTCATGTTTTTGGCTACTTGATCTACTTGAACTAAACACGCATTTAGCCAATCATGCGATATCGTATGTTTATATCTATGGTATGTTCATTGTTAGAGCAGTCATATACGTATAGATATACCTTAGAAATAAAATCTAGGAGGATTCTAATTAAGTATCCATACATATTAACATCAAAGTCACTACTCGGTTCAGCTAAATATTTTATCTCCGTTAAATTGTTCAAATACACCTGTACGTGTATGGCTCACGTTAGATATAATGAATGTATGTATATACTTTCATCTCTTCATTGACTAACCAAAAATTATATATTTTACTTTCACCAGCAAAAATATATTCTCACTGAAAATACATAATATTCACTTTAAAAGACTACTTTACTTCGAGGTGATTCCATTCCATAGTCCATTTAGAAGATAACCAGCCAATCTGATAAAATGTATTAATCTACAAATATTCCACCAGGAAGTAAAAATAAATTAAATAATGTTATTACAAGACTATAGAACTATAGAAAAAAAATAGTTGTCTATATCTAGTCTGAAAATATGCAATCACCCACTCATACAAATATTATTAAAAAGGATTAACGCACATTTAGTCCACATATACAATACGATAGTAAGAAAAAGGAATGCTTAATTTCGATTAAAAAATAACTACAATTCAATTTCATAAATGTTGAAAAAAAATGTATTACACTTTATCGGCAAAGATTAAATATGCAGAGTTGTCATATGATGCATTATTGAAATTGATAAGAATTTTTTTAGTGGCAAAGGTCAAGAAATAAGAATAAAAAAATATTTTAAATAATATGTTACATTTTGCACATTTTCTAAATAAATCCCAAGCATTAGTCAATAAAGTTACTAAAACCTTATTTAGACTGTAAATATGTACTTTATATAAAAATTAAAAAACAACACAAATCGATAAGGCTGGTTCTTTAATATAAATTCAAATAAATAACGATTGACTGATTTAAGTATGCTAGAATTTATAATTAATTAATTAATACCAGCTATCTTATATTATACTATTTTTAAATATTATCAAAATGTTTATCTAAAAAGATGTAATTTGAGCGATATTTTTTGCAATATAAAGATTAAATTATATTAATACTGACTCAAATCACGATACTTCAGTCGCCAATCAAACTTCTTAGAACAAAAATGGCCAATTCCGGTGAAGAACCAACGAATATTTGGATGAGATTTGAAAAATATATCAAAGATGAAGACACAACCAAGAAATTTATCATACGAAATCTTCCCATTAGAATGACTGAAAAGGTATTGGATTTCATGTGTGAACATTTCATACCCGAAGAACCTTTGACTTCGACGTCAAGTTAGTAGTATTATGTATTATTATTTAAATTTTTTATTAATATTTTTATAATTACATAGCTAGGGGATCACCAGATACATTATTAATGACAAAACAATTTTGGGGTTGTCGTCTCATACCCCAGGGCAACTGTGTAGTCTGTCTTGAAGATAATGATGAACCCTTGGAAGACAGAGAAATAGTCGGATTTAATTTTCTCTTCCACAAAAGAATCACCGATCCTCCACCAACAGTAACTATTATCTTATATATTATTTATCATTTTTTCTCAATTATATTTTTTTAATATTGACTTGGATGTGGAACACTCGAACGTACTGAAAAATTTCATCTAAACATAAATCATTTCCTGAAAGTCCTCTCTTCAATTATAAAAATTGTTTCCAATATATATGAAGCTATTATCTTCCTATATCAACCTCAATGAACCAAGCATTTTTAGATTTATTCTAATAATATAACCAACTTAACAAGTAATAGCTATAAATATTGTGATCGTGGGTTCAAATCTCGCTTAAGTAAAAAAATGTTTTCATCGGTTATTACGACTGGGATATCGGAAATAATATTGATAAGATCCCTAAAGATCGTCTTAAGCAAGGTTTACTCTGATTTCCTGGATATTAAAGTAAATACTGATTATTAAGTCGGTGACCTGTGTAACTAGTAATAGTTAAGATCACCGACAGAAAGTGAATTAAAACATTGTTGTGTCTAAAAATTCGTAAAAACCTTTACAAAAAGTTTATTAAAAAATAAAAATAATTAATTTACCATACTTTTCTCAAGTTTAAGCAGTCAAACGACATCCTGGTGCAGACGATGAAGATTGTGGAGAGCAAAGTTAATGTTTTCGAAAAGTACAACGTGACTGAATATTTAACAGCTTATGGTTTGTGCGTCAATAAAAAATATAGGGGGTTGAAAATTGGACAGCATCTTCTGGAAGCCAGGTGAGTACATTCATTCTATTATAAAAATAATGTGTCATCAATATTTTTAATATTTTTAGAATTCCATTATGCAGAGCATTGGGACTGAAATTGTCTGCACATATATTTACAGGAAAAGCAGCACAGATTATAGCCAAGAGATTGGATTATACTGAATTGTTAGAAATCAAATATGTCGATTTGTCAAAACTCGTCAATATGGAAATCGACAAGAAATTT
>JAGTTH010005931.1:0-147046 GCA_022606485.1 Agraylea sexmaculata | reverse complement strand
TTTTGGGCGGTGATAAGAGTGGTGTGGGTGGAGCAAATGGAAGGCTGGAGGAAGAAGCCTGCGGCAAAAGAGGCACCCTTGAAGGCGTCCTGGGATTTATTATTGATCGGGCTGCGAACGGTGAATTTCGAGGAAACTGACTTGCGACAGGCTTCCATTGCTGCTGGTAGGCTTTTGCTGGAGAAAATCCTAGAGTACATAATAAAAAAATTATATACAACCTATCTTTGGTTGAACTTCAAATAAATTAAAGGCGAATATGTAATTCCACTACGATCATTAAAAAATATATTAAAAGGGGCCTAAGATTTTTTTCGTATAAAAAAATATTTACTTATAATAAAATAATTTATTATGACAGTTCTTCGGTTACTATAATGAGTGAATATATGATGTCATCATAGAATAACAAAAACAAAATTCATTTTCAAGGTCAAGTTCAAGTGAATAACAAGAATAAGGGTGACAATATAATGTTGTCATAACGCCTAAGGTCGCTGACCGTATTTGCATAAACAACAATTAATTGTAAGCACTATGGTGTCATAATGTCTCAGGTTGCTGACCGTGTGTGCCGTTTACGTACTATTGTTGTTTCATGAATTCTATGACGTATGCTTATAATAATACAAACCAGGCGGTCAATCACCTAATATGTAAAAACATAAGATTCTCAAACTTTTTAAAATTATAATTAAAAATTGAAAAATTTTACTGGCCGACTTGGATCATTAATGAAGGTGTGGTTGTGTTACATTTAATGTACCATTCCCTATATTTAATTATTTTAAGTTGAATAAAAGACATGTTTTATATAATATATAAATTGCTAGTAGTGTATTAGTTATACTAACTGTCAACATTAGTGTTGTGATCCTTTCTCCAATCAGTTGACCTAACTTTTCCCCTGGCTCCAACATCAACTGCATCAGCTGATAAAGACCTTAATAACATCCTTGCTGTTGCCTTTTCAGTCGCCCTTCCTTCAGCCGCAGAAAGAACTTGTGTTTCGTTTAGAGAGTACAGTTTGTGTGTAATATCTTTTCCTATAAAAATCATAAAAAATCATTATAAATATAATATTAAAATTATGTGAAATATAAAATATGTTACCAATAATACTGTCGAAGACTATCTTGAGCATGGGCCTATGCCTGAGTACTCTTTCTAGCCTCATTCTAGGCCAGCAGATATAAGTACATCCTTCCTCAGCTATTATGGTTACTTGAGATACATCGTCAGATTGTTCGTGATTGGCTTCCCATTCCGGAGAATCTACGAACTGCTGAGGATGAATCATATGAAGGTGGGTTTGGTCACAAGACACTTTCATTCTGAAAATACCACAATTTAAAATTTATTTATAACAAAATACACAATGGTAGGATGACTATGGTCTATTGATGGATCGAATGTAATACGTTGTTAAAAGCTATTGAATCGATTATGTTATCTGAATGATGGAAGGCAAACTACGCTTCAACCACCCATTTCAACCCTCCACATTATGTAATACATTCAAAACACATTACTGAAATTCAATATACAAATATTTACGTCGGGTAAGCTATTCAAAAATTTATAGTATTTTTTTTATAATCTGTAATACGATATTATTTATCAGAATGATTGATGAGTATTTGACTAACACTTCAACTAAAGGTCGATATTCTAATAATGGGTTAGTTACTCACTTGCCCTTGAGTAGTATGGAGAGCCTCTCATCGGCAGGGGTAACTCCTTCTATAGAATAAGGCTCACCAGCTTCTAGTTTCATTAGCTTTGCTTCCCTAGCCAACTCTTTAAAATGTTTCTTACTCACTTTCAGAGGCTTAAACAGTCGCAAATAAAGCTCCGTCAGTTCCAAAGAGAGTGCTGGCGGAAGAAATCTAAAAGCAAATCAAGCAAGACAAGAATATAGAAATGCCTTATTCGATAGGTTATGCATAGTATCTTAATTACCTTATAATTAAAAGTACCGTGTGTGCGAAGTTGATAATAACTAGTATAATGTTCCAACCTAAAACGTCAGGAGCACAAAGTTCAGTACTCGCCCAAGCAGCCAAAAGGACAAAACCAGCCGCTGCTAAAGCTCTCACAATAAGTATACTTTGTTTGAAACTCTTCGGCACTAAGAAAGCAATAGCAAAACACAGATTAGCTGCTTGAAAGAGGTCTTGTTGGGCGTCAACCCATTTAGCGCAAAACCAAAATCCGTGTGACAAATTTGTACTGTTCACGTTGAGTAGTTCATAATCACTCGTATTGTAATTTGTGATATTCGTTGTCGCATTACCCATATACGATGAATTCCACCCCAAAAGCCCATCGTCGTCACTCCAGTAGCTTGGAAAATATTCAGAAGTGGTCGTATTGTTGGAATAGGCCGTAGAAAAGTTGGCTGCCTCCGTGGACGAGAACGGTTGATCCGTGCTCGCATTTACCGGTAGCGAATCCTGTTGATCCATCTTATGCCCCTTGGGGCTAGTAGAAAAAGAGCCTTGAGTCGGCTTGCTATTCAGAACATCCACAGTCAGAATGTCAGTAGACAGACCTTTCAAGATGGTGGATTTGTCTTCCGACAGATTTGACTTTCCCCTGTCTGTCGCTTCGTCACTGTAAATAGTGAATGGTGCGTACGTTGAGCTTATATTGAAAGCTTTAAGAAACTGCCGGAGTGAAGATCTGGACTTAATCATTAGAGTCTCCATCACAACTTCTGATCGAGCAATCTGATGGTACAATCTGAAACAAAGAAAAAAATAAAAGATTTAATATCACCCGCATAAATGTACAGAATTTTGATGATGATAAATATGGCTAGGTCAAAGAGGAAAGGCAGTTGTAGATTCAATCATTATTCATTTTATAGGTCGCCATTTCAAAAGCAAGTGATTATGAAACGATGTTGGCAGTTGTGAAAAATAGCACCCGAATTTATTATCCAGGGCATATATTGAAATTAACATTCTATTATATTAATAGAATATTATTTGAGAAGTAAATATATATACCAATTAAGATTACATAAATATTTTATTAAATACGCAACACTGAAAAACTCGTGCATGTTTGAAATAAATAAACCATTTTGAGACGGCCGATTGTGAGAAGTTTGGGGTTCCTTTATAGGCGTACTGACGCGACATTAGCATGATTTATGATTTGTATTTTTATATAATATTATTTTTTAAGTGGTTGGTATAAACAAGTGTGTCAAGAGGTTTTACAAAGCGTCGAGGGTTGCCAGGTTGTGCCTTCTTGCTTCCGCAGGCAATTTATTTATTTTACATATAAATACATATAATTACTACATCATACTGCAGTAACACTACAGCATTACGGTGGAAGTCGCCGTAATGATAGTGCAGCGCTCGTCAGTTTGCAAAATTACAATTACAATAAAGAAAATTAACAATAAATTAAAAAAGGAGAAAAACAAAAAAATAAAAAGAGGAACAATGTGAAAAATATTTTAATGAGATAAAAATAAAAAAATTGTGCACGCTCTCCATAAACATAGGGAGGGACAGATTGAACAGGTCATTATCTGTCCCCCTGACAGACCACTCATTCAAAAGGCTTGGAAATATTTTATTTGATTAATAAATTATAGCCCTACATCTAAATTATCGTATTACAAACCGTAAATCCAAATGATAAGGCCATTAATATTTGTTTTTAACATTTGAAATGTCCTTATTTTAAAAACCGTTCCACGGCTCGATTGCATGCGCCGTATATTCATAAATCATATGAAGCAGCTTGAAGTCACTTTTACAAGATTAAAGTTACAAGATATAATATAAATACCCAAAGGCATTAAAAAGGTTTGGTGGTTTATTTAAGTTTTGATTGTAGCATTTAAAGTTTGGCCTCGGAATAACGTCCGTTGGTCAGTGTATTAGACCACAAAGCGGAACTGATGCTCGTAAATTTTACACATAGAGACAAAATACACCCGGATGTTTTAGCCATACATTTTGGTCAAATCTGACAAACGAAAGTGGCACCTATTGTGAATATTAAGGCCCTTGAACAAAATTTATGGAAGGAGCTAAAAAATACACCAATACTTATTACATATTTCGTAGTACCTGTGACAAATAGGTACTACGAAATTTGTGTACAATTAATTAACGTTCAATTCTTAGTAGAATTATGAAAGAAACATAAAACTGTAAGGTACCGAAAAATATATTATGTAGAATATGTATACGAAAAAATGTCCATAATAGAATGTTTGGTGGTGAAGTTTATCACCTGTACTGATGCGTCTAACCAAAATTTGTTTCAAAAAATATTATAAGAGGATATAATATTGGATATTGAAAATGAAATAATATTGTTTTAAACAAAATAAGCTGTATTTAATTATTGGTTAATTATTTAGCTGTGTTGGTGTATTAGGAATGTATCCTCATTCATTAGCATCATTAATTATACAAATAATCCTTGCGAAATAAATCTTATATAAACATTAATGTAGACTAACGATACTTAAAAAACCTATATAAAAATAAGAGGAGTATGTATACAAAATAAAAAAATATATCTTTGGAATGCCAGAATTTAACTAACGGACGCATTAACATTGTAATATAAAATATTATTTCTAACCAAACAGCTATATTTTTTCGCAATCGATATCACAGATATCTTACAAAAAGTTCTATTTATATCACTGAAAAATAAAAATAATGCGGCGAGAAAATCCCACCAGAATACCGGCCAAGATATTCAATTGAAAGTATTAATCTTGTTTATTTTTTTTTATTTCAGTAAAAAAGTACAATCTAATGCTTTAGGAATTGATAATAATGTTTTATTCTTGGATGATAAAATAAATACTATTTCGATGAAATCAATTTTATTTATCGTAAACGTGTATAGTAAAAATCGCACGTGAAAATATTGCCTTCATATACGATTGTACCAAAAACATTTGAATCGTATTTTATTGCTTGAATTTCATGTGCTTTATGTACAATAAAATACAAATCTACGACTGCTTCCTTTCATAAACAGCAATTTATATCTAAAAAGCTACCCATATTGAGTAAAACAGTGGAGTTCTTTTTGTGATTGATGACAGTTATTAGTTTTGTGTGGTTATCTGTGTTTTGGTGAATACATAATCAACGGGATGTATATTTTATATTATCTTGATGGCAATAGCTTGTATGATACATTTATTTGATATTATTATTATTATATAAGTGTACCCATGTAATAAAATGGGAAGGGTCTTCAGACTTGATAGTAAGGATTTTTTTGATTTACGGGAAATACGTGAAGTATAAAAAGGCGAAGACAGGAGGTAAGCCTTTAAGAACCTTGAAAATTATGTGTTTGAGAGAATGAGAGCTATTTTATATGCAAATAATTTATTAAAAAAAAAATGTAGTAATCATTACCGATATAAAAATGTTATCATAAAATTTTATACCTTAAGAAAAATGTATATAGAAAAAATCACATAAAATATTATTTCATTAATTAGAAGCCTTCTGTACAATTCATCGGCCGTATTTAATATAATAGTGTAATGAGAGTAAGTCAGTGAGTCGTGCTAGAGCATTAGTGCGTGTAGGAATAGAGGATTGCTGACTAAAGCTTGGTAGTATTGGCGCACATACATACGCACCGCACGCAAACAGTCCCACTACACTATTATGCATATTGAATATGGTCCCATATTTTATTATTATGTGGGAATGTGTATGCATGCTTGTCTCTCTCGTTATTAACACTTTTAAAAATCATAGTGATTTAATAAAGAAAAATAATAATTAATTTAGAATTTTATTATTATACAATTTCTTTATTCAATATAATTTGCGTACAATGTTTTGATACATTATGATTTGTTGTTACAATGTTAAGTTTATAGACTTAGTCTTTTACTTATTTTAATACGGAGTATAATTAATTGATATTTAAAATAACTAATAAGTCATAACATAATTTATGGGGAAAAATACAAAAACCCACTTGTAGAACTACTAAAATATACATAAATATTATACATAATAAATAAAAAAATAAATAATAAATAAACTTAGAATTACAAAAACATATACTTAATACTATATGAATAAAACAAAAATATTGTGAAACACGAATATAGTAAAATCAATAATGACAGACAAAATCAGATGTGTTTGTGAAAAAAGATATGTTAAAGAATTTTTAAGGAATGTCTCTCAACATTTCAGTGGTAATTTAAAATTTCGCTTATTTGAAACATATTTGATTTTGTTAACATTTTGTATTAAAGAGTTAGTGGAGAAGTTAACCATTTTGTTATAGTGTTTATTGTCAGTGATAAACTCCTCTACTGTTTTCATTTTGATACTCTCATGAATTTCTCTAAGGTACGTTCCAGGACCCAAGTTTAATATCATTTTAAGGCACTTGTTTTGGATTATTTGGAGCTTTTGTATATGAGTTTGAGCCACGGTAGCCCAAGCAGCACATCCATATGAGATAAGGGGCCTAATGGTAGACTTATATATGAGAATCTTATTTTTAATGGATAATTTACTATTTCTATTGATTAAAGGATATAGGGTATTGATGGCTATGTCAGTTTTGTTAGTAATGTATTTAATATGTTTGGCCCAGTTGAGTTTCGAGTCCAGGATGGTACCTAAATACTTAACTTCAGATTGCCAAGGGATGGATATATTATTAATTGTTAGTTCAGGAATATGATTTCGTCTCTTGTTAGTAAAAAGGATAGCTTCCGTTTTACTCTCGTTAAGTTTGAGCTTCCATCTAGAGTAATTAATTTAGAATGTTTATTAAATCTTACTTAGGTATACTTGTCAGTTACATAAATCTTTATAAGGTATACTTCAGTTTAGTTCAGGTATAGTCAGTTACAAGAACACATATGTACAGTTTAATTCTTCAGTTTTTCATTGATGAATTTAACTGAGAGTTGTGCACTCGAAACTCAATCAGTTCAGGTAAACGTTTCAGTTTTTTTTTGTCTCATCCAAACGGTTCAGTCAAAGCAAATGAACATACATATACCATATATACTTGAACATCTAAATCTACTATTACTTATTGCAATCTGTACGGTAATAAAATGTATTTATTTATTAAATGTACGGTGCTGATGCTGTAAAGTGTGAGGGCAATAATAATCACATTAGGAGAACTATCAAAGAGTACGTTTTCTCAGGGTTAATCTGGTTTATTTTGTTGCGGGGAATTGGCAAGAGTGCGTTATTTTTAGTTTTACATCGGACTCGGTCGTGTCTGGCACTGACCTGCTGGACTTAATCCAATGGATTTCTACCACTAAGGGGTGGTTATATCTACCACCCTGAAAACCACCCACAACAACAACGATTCTACATCATGCGGATTGTCGAACCGTTTCTGATATCGCCAAGTTTTATGACGTCTCAAAACGACCTCTGCGCCGCGCCGACTGTCTGAGCTTTTAAGCTCCATTCTTACCATTGAAACGAACTGATCTTTGAAAAAATAGACGTTGTATTTGTTTATTTCAGTATAAATAAATAAGTAATACACCATAAAAAAATCATACTTTATAATAAAATTTTCACTTCGATTTTTCAGACTAAAAATATACAATAAAATAATTGAATAACTTATTAGCTCAAACTTAAATATACCTGTTTTGAATGAACATATTTAAGTACTACTAAGAATTGTCTAAAGCCATTATTTTAAAAAAAAATTTATCTAAAACTAACTAACTGTATTTATTCTTTTTTCAAAACATATTATCAAAGCTATTTTCAGAATAAAAATAATTCTGTATTAAAAAATATAAAATGAGATTTTGAAATTATACCTTTCCCTTTATTTGATTGATAGTTAGAGTAGTCTAAAATATAAATAAAACTGTGTTTAATATTAACAGCAAGGTATACGACAGTAAAGCGTTAGTTTAAAATTCCAAAGAAGTGTAAATAAAATACTCGTGTTTTTATATTTTGATAGACATTTCATATTTAGAACACACTTGGTCTTAAAGTAAGTTTAAAAATATACAGTTTAACCTAATAATGGTTTTAATATAAATATATTAGACTAGTATATAATATAATAAGAGATCATCAATGACTCAAAAGGTATATACAGACGTCATAATCAACAAGATTATAAAATGGTTCCATCACAAATATAACTGCGAAACGTTATCCGAATAATATTTTTATGTAGCACAGTCGGTACTAAATAAATAAAATTGAGGCTATAAACTCTACCAGTGTGAATAATATAACGACATAACCATTTCATCACGTATAAGCGACAAAAACTCTTTTCGTTCATGGTGTTTGTTGAGATGCATAAAAGGAGGTTTAACTGCTTCATGGGAAATTATCATAAACATTGCGCTCGAAAAGCGTGACCAGTGCACTGAAATCTGAAAACGCATTTATGGCAAGCCTTTTCTTCAGTAGATTCAAACCACTTCGGTTTAGTGAAAAACAAACAATGATTTATGTTTCTTTGGTGAACCGCTGTCAAAAGCCACATCGATTAATTGTTATTTCAATGTGTGTTTTTTTGCATTGTTTTTCGAGCCGGAAAATTTATTCGTGGTGTTCCCCGTTTCATTCATTACCCACTTTTTACATGTTCGAAAATTAATGGCTTTCTGTTGGATTTATGGCCTCTCTCGCATTGCTATTATTAGTCTGCAGATATGTATGTAGATACATGAATAGGTAATATTTTGAATATTTTATTTATTTATTTTACGCCCCAAGGAGCTTTTGTGAGAAGGTATTTTTTATAATAACGTGTTAATTTTCTGTCGGTGATTTTAACTATAACTAGTTACACAGGTCACCGACTGAGCGGCTCTGCCCGACTTAATAATCGCCTCAGTATTGACCTTACAAAACAAGAAATCAGAGTAAACCTGGATCAAGACGATCGATCGCGATTTTATTAATATTATTCCCGATCTCCCAGTCGTAATAACCGATCAAATCAATTATAAAAAAATGACTTGAGCGGCATTTGAACCCATGACTACAGTATTTATAGCAACGCGTCTTATCCCCTGAGCTATTACGCTAGTATATAATATAAATTATTGCTTAGTAAATACCATAATTAAAATCGTTAATTCATAATATAATCAACAAAATTAATTTACAGGTTTTTAGATTTTAGATTGATTGATTCATATCCTAGCTTCTGTATTTTGATTATTGTGTATTTCAATGAAGACCGTAAAATTGACTAATAAATGTAATAACGACTGGTGGGCTGTTTGATGTTATGAACGATCATTAACATTTCAATAAGGCTGTAGATGGGTGAAAGTTGAAGTAGTATTTTTAATTCAAGTTAAAAATTTATATAAAATAGTGATAAAGTATTGTTTCGGTAAAACAATAACTTTGTGAAATCAATAATTTGGCATCAGCCAGTAGAGTGGTTGTTTTTAGTACCTTTATTTTAGAACGAGAATCGTGCAAGTTTGAAATATGGTCATTTTTTCACTTTCTTTCATATTTGCCATATATTACCAGCGTATGATTATTTTTGTTGATTATATTATGAATTAAAGATTTTAATTATGGTATTTACTAATCAATAATTTATATTACCAGCGTAATAGCTCAGAGAATAAGCGTGGCTACAAATACTGTGGTCATGGGTTCAAATCCTGCTCAAGTCAAGAATTTTTAAAATTATTTGATCGGTTATTACGTCTGGGAGATCGGGAATAATATTAATAAAATCGATCGATGTATCATTTGCTTTCATTTCAGATGAGTACCTGCTCAAGTGAGCCTATTTAAAAAATAATAATACTTTTATTTTTTTTAAATTCAACAGTTTATTGTGTTTTTTTTTAAATATGTATGTCTGTAAGTAGCTTCAAATGATCATTGTGTTTGATCACGAGTCTAACTGTGGACATATAATATAATAGATAGTGTATCGATGATGTTGATTTAGGCGACGACTGATTTGGGCAAATGTTCTCCCTCAGCGCGGAATCCTTTGTCATCAGAGACGTACTTGGTGCGGTACAAGACTCCATCAGGAGCAGTGTAAGAGTATTCTCCTTCCTTGACGAGCACGTAGTCCTTGCCATCCAGGGTTTTCTTGAGGGCTCCAGTCTCACTCACTGTGATACCATCTCCGGTGATGTATCTCAACGCGAATTGACCAGCTTCATCGTGCTTCTCTGTGCGCTCCAGCACGGGGATGATGCTCCGGGGGGCGTCGGGGGCGGCGATCACTACGGCCACAAGGGCGAAGAGGGCTACAACGATAGCCTGGAAGGAAATTTTAAATAGTATCACTATAAATAAATAATAAGAATGAAAATATGCAAACACTTACGGTTTTCATTGTTGAAGTGAGTTGTAGAACGTCTCTGATGAAACTGATGATCCAAACCAACGACGGTTTTTATAGTGAAATTTCAAGTAAAGACATTTGAATAACAGGTCTGTCTAATTAATCATAATCACCCAAATTTGACAATATCTATTACGAAAACTTGTTTTTATTTCGTAAAGCCTACATACATACATTTGCCAATGAGAGAATAACAATAGAAATGAATCTAACAATTAATTTGAAACATTTTTACTCAATACAAATAACATAAGTAAAGCAGCAATGTTGATTGATCGAAAAATAGTTCGAGCGGAATTAATACAATCCACTTCGTTGGTAGCCAAATGTTGATAAAAACGTGAAAATAAAATAGAACATTTCATTGTTTCTTTATAGTACGACGAAAGCATTGCATCAGATATTGATTGGTTTGTCCAAAAGGTAATTATGTTCATGTATGTTTGGTCAGCTTTCATGAGGTGAGGTATTTTGTGTATTCAGTTATGTACTGACCATATTTTGGGGGTTGATTCCATTGTGTTCACGTGTAGGTATTGAATAATATTTATATGATAGAAAACATTTGTATTAATAAATATAAAATATGATTGTTTGGATGAAAATGATGTAATATGCAGTTTATGAAGCTTAGTATGAATAGAAAAGAATTGTTGACAAGAAACGAGTAAAAATGCTTTTTACTGATTGGATTACAGTTTGAATTGAATATCCAGCTTTCACAATTCGATCTTTTTGTACTTTGTTTCAGTTGCATGCTAGACATTTGGCTTCCAGTCACGCAAAAACCATTTCAATTTTTAATTAATTTGTATTTTAAAATTTAAAAAAAAGGTCATTTTCTGACCATAAAACCTCTAATTTCTTTTTGGAAAAAAAACGGAATAAAAGGATAATAGTTTGTACTGAAAAAGGTATGCATGAAAAAGCATGAGGATTTTCATTAATTTCGATTCAATTTTTACTCTAAACGAGAATTGATTGAATTGTATTTAAACGAACAATTGAAATACTATACATGAGTTGATACAATGATAGTTTAATGAAAATTGAAACGCTAGCTGGATAATCAATATATAAAAATATTATTCAGTTATTTTATAGTTACTTATAAATCATATAAGGGCTCATATTTTGTCATTAATATAAAAAAGTTCAAAACTACAACTGTAAAATGAGATGCTATTAATAATTAAAAATATATACTATTGCTATCTAAAAAGGTATAAAATAAATTTATTTTTAATACTTTGGTATCGATAAAAAAATAAAAAACAAAAATTAATACTCAGTATATACATATGGACATTATATTAAATTTAAGCTCTTAAATATCTCAGGAGATAAGACGCGTGGCTACAAATACTGTATTCATGGGTTCTAAGTCCGCTCAAGTCAATTTTTAAAATTGATTTGATTGATTATTACGACTGCGATATCAGGAATAATATTCATCTCGATCAAGGTTTTGATTTCCTGAATTGTAAGGTGAATACTGAGGCGATTTATAAGTTGGATATTAATTAAGATCACAGATAGACAATTAATTAAGATGTTGTTGTGTCTAACAAACCAAATTTATAAAAACAATCTCAAAAAGTCCACAAGGCGTATATAAAATAAAATAAAAATAGGAAGATGTTTAGCTTGTATGTGTTAATTATACCTTTTCAAGGTAAGTCGAATTTACCGCAGTGGTGTAAATTAACGGCCGAAATTTTATATTTTTTAAGTGTTCAAATACCAGATAAGAAATTGATATCGATCTGTGTTTTAATTTTAATGGTGGGGCTGTATGAAAAGAGAGACCCAAAAGTTTCGGCCTGAGCGAGGTTGCGTATTGTTTATCTGGGTGGTTTATACGCCCATAATTTCACGATAAATATCAAAGGGAGGGGGCGGGGGTTAAAAAATATAAATAGACGGCCCGTTCTCACGAAAGTAGTGGTTTACGTGATTAATAGACAGGTTAGCCAGAAGCATTGTTCGGATCGTCAGTTTGATAAAGAGACCACTGTTCGGCGCTTTCCACATACATATTTGCATATTATCTGGAATGCACAATACCAGCAACTCAAAATATGGCTTTACTAAATATACTGTGCCATGACAGCCTTCATCGTTCATGTTATCAATTTGGACATACATATGTCAAACATTTCCGTATCGAGTCCATTATCAACAATCAACACTCTGTTGTCTGCTATGAATTGATATTATGTTATATACAACATAAATATATCAATCATGGAATTTACAATAACCTAAATGAATTTCTAATACCTATTTACCAAGAAGCCCAACAAAATCACAAAAAATGTCATACATGTATTATGTATATGTATATAAATATGAGCCACACTAATATTAGTCCAAGGATATTATTTATAAAGGATTTTATTTATACCTAAAATACATTGAATTGTAAATTTATTATTTTGAACAAGTGTATGGTAGTAAAAGACATCTTGATTAGACTAATGAAATAAGACGTGTGTAACCTGGATTTACGCATTTTGCTTGATATACGATCTTCATTTGGAATACGATATTAAGAAAAGAGACATCATAATATTAATTTATTTTTTTATATATCTTATCGGAAAATACGTTAAATAAAAAAAACCGTGCAAAAGTCTCAAGGATTAAGGACGTTGATATGTATGCGAAAAAATAAAGATATTTTAGTGGATCGGTAATTATTTTGAAAGTTAAATAATACTGAAAAAGCATCCTGGATGGGATTAAACCCAAAAGTCAGCTAATTTATGATCTGATACAATAATCTATCAATCGTTAAGGTTATAAAATTTGCATTTATCCATAAAGTTAAACGGGAGAAAATGACATGTGTGTTAGAGTGTTATTCTCTTTGTGTTTATATAAACATATTTATTCATGTTTAATTTGTAAATAGTATAATTATTTAATGGGATATAAAAAGTTAAACTTATAAGTGAAAAAAACGTATTTGATTTCTGCAGACCAGCCATAAATGCATTTCAGACTTCTTTGCCTTCAAGCCTGAGCATTTATTTTAAATAATGTTAATAGACGGATGCTATATTTTCATTATTTATATCTTAAAATCGATGATAAAGTTCGAATAAATTTTAAACAAGCACTGAAACATGTAACATAACAGCTCTTCTGAAAGAGCAATTTCGAAAACTAAGCCTCGGATTATTTAAAAGTGGAGGAGGAAATAATTTTCTAGAGGTGCAAAATGCCCTCTATGACGAACAAAATATAATACATATAGTAAGTAAAAATAATAATTTACTTCTTTATCAAAGAGATTTTTTATTTTGTTTAATAAATATTACAACCACGTGTTTAAATATGCAATTGGATAGAATCGAAACGTTTTATGTCCGATAAATGTGGAAAGAATGAACATTAAAGTATGGTTGCATATACGTGACACATCGTGCAGTGCGCAATTGCTGGGATCTTGTAGAAATATCGGAGAATATTTTGCCAAAACGGCTTGCACTTGCTATTAAAATAAATTGAACACATTCAAGGATTCTAATAGCTTAAACTCCAGAACAGAAATTCAAATATTTTATTTAAAAAATACATTTATTAAACTTAGAAATGAATAAATAAATAAATATCGTGACGCCTTCCCTATTGGCGGGAGTCCCTTTATAAGGGGTTGGCCAGGCCACCTTGGCCTTTACGGGAGAATATAGTAGAGATGGTTTCCCAGGCCACCACACAGCAATGAGTACTTAAGATCTAGTTTGCTAAGCTAGATCTACCAAGTGACTCCGGTGCCGTGAATCGAACCCGGGAGTCTTCACTCACGAATCCGTTACACTAACCACTGGGCCACAAGGCGGCACAAATGAAACAAAGAAATGCTAAATACAATTTAAGTTATTTATTTATTTTATTCATATATGATACGAAATTGTCATTCCTTTTTTGGACATATATTATTTATGATTCTCTGGAAGTCTCGCGATAATATTTGTGGGAGTGGAATTTCTCTCAGGAGAATTATTAATATAGCATTGCAATAAAAATAAGCACTCAGAATATACATATTCACCAACATAACATCAACATTATTTTATTAAAAAAAATACACAAATAAAAATGAGTGTGATGAAGACAGAAATTTGTTATCATTCAAAATTCTACAAATATAATTAAAATACCTTCAAATATACGATTTAATTGTAAAATTTAGTGCACTGTTTCATTTCACCAATAATTCTTTACGTTTTCGTGATATAAGAAGAGCTTTTATTGGTTCTCTTTTATTAAACGTAAAACTATGATGTTCGAACAGTGAGATTGTGTCATTCTTTGGCTATCAAAGAACTATAGAATTTTTACTCAAACCACTTAAAGAAGTGGAGGTAATAAAATAATTAAATGAAAAGTGGACAACTAGTGGTATGATTTTCCTAAAAAATACGACTGCTTCGACAACCGTAAAAATTTAACAACACCGAATTAAATAACCATAACCGTTTTATTATACATAATGCTTTGTGAACAGTTTATTGTTCGCAGAGAAAATATATTTCACGGTATAAGTAAATGGTGTGTGAATACGTTGTTATTATCTGTAGATAATGGTGAGTGGTGATTTAGATCCATTGCTAAACGTCACATTATTCCTGAAAAAAAAAGAAGATAAATGATGGCCAATTGTAGTATTATGCTCGACTACAATTGCGGCATCAACAGTTGGTAGTGAATTGCGTACGTATAGCATTCAATCGAAGACACAATCACAGTCCAAAAGACCAGTTATTTTATCATAATATTTTATTTTAGTGATATTAATAATTAGGTGAGGGGTTGTAATTTTACCTGTCAGTCGGCTGGGTAGGTATCGTCTCCCTTGTAGCCGATTCTTGGTTGTAGCATTCGTAGGCAGGCTGACGCTTTTGTAGCGCCTGCCGTTATTTCAGACGCCATGGCACGCACATAACAGCGAATTAATTAGAAAATACACAAGAGCACATCGCACAATACGAGCATGGCACTGCTATATATAATGGTATTGTTTGGTAATGAGTGGTTGGATTATTTGGTAGTGAGTATAAGTGTGGCTTGTATGGCGTCCCGGCGCACACTGGCTGCGGTGCGTACTCGCTCCTCCCCGCTTTACTCCCCTACGGCCTTTTCTCCACTTCCACACCCCTTGCTGTGCATACACTGGTTTAGTCTATGACGAAGGCTTTTGAGGAGCTAACTTGAATGTAGAGTAAAGGGCTCAGTTGTCATTTTGGCCTATGGGAGTCGTAGGACAGTTATCTGGCTGCGCATGTACCACTTCTCTTGATAAACTCGCGCATCGTGTCTCATTCAATGAAATATGACCAATCATGTAAATCTGACCTGAATATCATCCCTCAATATACGAAAAAATAGTCGATACATAATTAAATTACTTATTATTTTGATGTCTTCATGGAACATAATAGATAAAAATGGTTCACATTAATTAAGGCTTAAATATGGCAGGAATTTCTAACGACATTATTAAGATGAAAAAATTTGCAGTAAAAAGTTGCTTGATAAATTGAAATATATTTTCTCCTCCTCTACAACAATAGCTAAAAAACGTCCATACAAGTTCATTGCAATAATTCATAGAATACATACACGCTGCATAGAAGATTTTTTTATGAAACAAGGTTTTGAAATTCTGTGTAAACAGTGCAGCCTAGCCTCCGCCGAGAGCTCGTTATTTCAATTCTTTTGTATGTAAAAAAAATTTCATACCAGCTTCTAGTTCCCATCTGTGGGAGAGGTTTTATGTAAGGACACGTCCCCTATGTAAATCCATCGTATGTAAAATATTAATAAAAAATATTAGATAACTAATTCGTATCGAATAGGCTCGTAGAATTGAAATAAAATTGGATTATTTTTCAGAATGGAGAATGTCATGCGTGTAAGTATACCTACTTGTGCGTGTTTGATGAACTTTATGCCGAAAACGATTATTTGATATACAATACAACCAAAACAAAGCCTACTTTTCTGTCGCATAACACTAAATATTAAATACAAATATTGTTATGGTTGGTGTGATTAAATCCTATAAAAAGGGCATGATCCAATGGATGAAGAAATTTATTATAATTACTATATTTCCGACCGTGGTAAACAAACAACTGACATTGCTTTTTATATTTTTTAAATATTTTATTTATAGATTTATTATTTTACATTTTATATTTAAACATTTTCATATTCGTTCAGAATAAAAAGTACATTTTTTGTTATAAATATTCGTAATAATGAATTCTCTAATTCATAAGATGAAATTCATAATAATTGTGATTGTGAAAATTTCGTTAAATCTATAAATATATAAAACGATGATTCCAGAGAAGATGTACATTTTTCTGCATTCACTCGTTTTTTTTAGGATTGTTAACATGGTTTATACTCGGAAATTAAGACAATTTTGAATGAAAACCGATGATTTTGCAGATAGACTATGCTTTGATAATTCTATTCAGTTAATTCAGGTCGGTATAGTTTCACCTGTTTCACCAATTTATACACAATTATAAACTATGAAATTAATAATTCTCAATATCGAAAAAATGTGTTTTGATTTTTTCTTTTATTTTCCTCCCATGATATATATTCCAGTCGATTAAATCTCCCCTTCTCAGGCATATACAAACAAATAGCCTTGCCGTAAAAACTCGCATCTTGTTCGGGGAGAACCGTCACTTTATGAGGAATGTTGCTTTATTGGATGACGTTTCCAAAAGAGGGGTTGTAAAAAATAATAAGTGAGTTGTAGGACACGCGGCTCGGTCGTTTATCGATCTAAGTCGTCTACACGTGGACGGGGTGGTAGTAAACCACCCCCAGAGACAGACACACCACGGTTCGGAGGCTGGGAAAACAAAACTAATACTATTGAGGTAAATGGACAAAGGATGCACTCTCTATATGCAAAATATTAAACAAACATCTGAAATAAGCTTCCACTCAAAGCAACACCAAAGCACATAAATATAAGCGAAATATCAAATGACTAGTTCACAAATAAACACAAACCCAGATTGGTTGGAATGGAAATTATTTCAATTATAACTTGACATATTAAGTTTGAATTAGAGTATCAACAACACAATAATATGCAACATTCATTGAAATAACAACTTGTTGTTGAAAGTGTTATCACATATTTAATCATAGCAAGATAGCAAGAAATAAACTGTCTTATCATTAATTTTATAAGTATAAACAGTTATTTGAGTAGTACAATATTAAAATTCTTAAATTCCTTTATTTCTTTTAATAAGATGAAACACAAAACAATTATGGACCCCAGGGCCTGAAAGGCTAGGGTGAAACAACGTACGATTTTATAAACGTTTAATTTCAGAACATTTGATATATTTGTGGATAATATGTCCAGAGTCCAATTTATATTTTGGAAAATTGAAATTAAAATAAACTGATACCATAGTATTAAATAAGATCTGTCAAATCCAAAATATAAATATTGGCCTAGCTGTATAGGAATCAAAAAATTATATAAATAAATATATACTTACGTAATTATAAATAAGTATAAAGAAAATAATTTTATTTACATTAAAATTTGTGCACATTTTAATATTGACATAACAAGGAAAGTATTTGTTATCTGCGCTATGACATAAAATATATAAATATTATGAAATATGAACCCAAACGATGTATCTGCTTGAATTCATAATAAAACTGTGTTTATAAACGATTATAATTCAAATATTACTATTTTTTTAAATCTCGTTTAATATACATATATTATAAAAAAAATTAAATTTAATAGAAAGAGCGTTTATAATAGTTTTTAATATTAAATACATATATTTTTTTATTCTCGTTTGTAGTTGAAAGTACTCAGATCAATGAACTTGTATGGACGTTTTTTAGCTATTGTTGTAGAGGAGGAGAAAATATATTTCAATTTATCAAGCAACTTTTTACTGCAAATTTTTTCATCTTAATAATGTCGTTAGAAATTCCTGCCATATTTAAGCCTTAATTAATGTGAACCATTTTTATCTATTATGTTCCATGAAGACATCAAAATAATAAGTAATTTAATTATGTATCGACTATTTTTTCGTATATTGAGGGATGATATTCAGGTCAGATTTACATGATTGGTCATATTTCATTGAATGAGACACGATGCGCGAGTTTATCAAGAGAAGTGGTACATGCGCAGCCAGATAACTGTCCTACGACTCCCATAGGCCAAAATGACAACTGAGCCCTTTACTCTACATTCAAGTTAGCTCCTCAAAAGCCTTCGTCATAGACTAAACCAGTGTATGCACAGCAAGGGGTGTGGAAGTGGAGAAAAGGCCGTAGGGGAGTAAAGCGGGGAGGAGCGAGTACGCACCGCAGCCAGTGTGCGCCGGGACGCCATACAAGCCACACTTATACTCACTACCAAATAATCCAACCACTCATTACCAAACAATACCATTATATATAGCAGTGCCATGCTCGTATTGTGCGATGTGCTCTTGTGTATTTTCTAATTAATTCGCTGTTATGTGCGTGCCATGGCGTCTGAAATAACGGCAGGCGCTACAAAAGCGTCAGCCTGCCTACGAATGCTACAACCAAGAATCGGCTACAAGGGAGACGATACCTACCCAGCCGACTGACAGGTAAAATTACAACCCCTCACCTAATTATTAATATCACTAAAATAAAATATTATGATAAAATAACTGGTCTTTTGGACTGTGATTGTGTCTTCGATTGAATGCTATACGTACGCAATTCACTACCAACTGTTGATGCCGCAATTGTAGTCGAGCATAATACTACAATTGGCCATCATTTATCTTCTTTTTTTTTCAGGAATAATGTGACGTTTAGCAATGGATCTAAATCACCACTCACCATTATCTACAGATAATAACAACGTATTCACACACCATTTACTTATACCGTGAAATATATTTTCTCTGCGAACAATAAACTGTTCACAAAGCATTATGTATAATAAAACGGTTATGGTTATTTAATTCGGTGTTGTTAAATTTTTACGGTTGTCGAAGCAGTCGTATTTTTTAGGAAAATCATACCACTAGTTGTCCACTTTTCATTTAATTATTTTATTACCTCCACTTCTTTAAGTGGTTTGAGTAAAAATTCTATAGTTCTTTGATAGCCAAAGAATGACACAATCTCACTGTTCGAACATCATAGTTTTACGTTTAATAAAAGAGAACCAATAAAAGCTCTTCTTATATCACGAAAACGTAAAGAATTATTGGTGAAATGAAACAGTGCACTAAATTTTACAATTAAATCGTATATTTGAAGGTATTTTAATTATATTTGTAGAATTTTGAATGATAACAAATTTCTGTCTTCATCACACTCATTTTTATTTGTGTATTTTTTTTAATAAAATAATGTTGATGTTATGTTGGTGAATATGTATATTCTGAGTGCTTATTTTTATTGCAATGCTATATTAATAATTCTCCTGAGAGAAATTCCACTCCCACAAATATTATCGCGAGACTTCCAGAGAATCATAAATAATATATGTCCAAAAAAGGAATGACAATTTCGTATCATATATGAATAAAATAAATAAATAACTTAAATTGTATTTAGCATTTCTTTGTTTCATTTGTGCCGCCTTGTGGCCCAGTGGTTAGTGTAACGGATTCGTGAGTGAAGACTCCCGGGTTCGATTCACGGCACCGGAGTCACTTGGTAGATCTAGCTTAGCAAACTAGATCTTAAGTACTCATTGCTGTGTGGTGGCCTGGGAAACCATCTCTACTATATTCTCCCGTAAAGGCCAAGGTGGCCTGGCCAACCCCTTATAAAGGGACTCCCGCCAATAGGGAAGGCGTCACGATATTTATTTATTTATTCATTTCTAAGTTTAATAAATGTATTTTTTAAATAAAATATTTGAATTTCTGTTCTGGAGTTTAAGCTATTAGAATCCTTGAATGTGTTCAATTTATTTTAATAGCAAGTGCAAGCCGTTTTGGCAAAATATTCTCCGATATTTCTACAAGATCCCAGCAATTGCGCACTGCACGATGTGTCACGTATATGCAACCATACTTTAATGTTCATTCTTTCCACATTTATCGGACATAAAACGTTTCGATTCTATCCAATTGCATATTTAAACACGTGGTTGTAATATTTATTAAACAAAATAAAAAATCTCTTTGATAAAGAAGTAAATTATTATTTTTACTTACTATATGTATTATATTTTGTTCGTCATAGAGGGCATTTTGCACCTCTAGAAAATTATTTCCTCCTCCACTTTTAAATAATCCGAGGCTTAGTTTTCGAAATTGCTCTTTCAGAAGAGCTGTTATGTTACATGTTTCAGTGCTTGTTTAAAATTTATTCGAACTTTATCATCGATTTTAAGATATAAATAATGAAAATATAGCATCCGTCTATTAACATTATTTAAAATAAATGCTCAGGCTTGAAGGCAAAGAAGTCTGAAATGCATTTATGGCTGGTCTGCAGAAATCAAATACGTTTTTTTCACTTATAAGTTTAACTTTTTATATCCCATTAAATAATTATACTATTTACAAATTATACATGAATAAATATGTTTATATAAACACAAAGAGAATAACACTCTAACACACATGTCATTTTCTCCCGTTTAACTTTATGGATAAATGCAAATTTTATAACCTTAACGATTGATAGATTATTGTATCAGATCATAAATTAGCTGACTTTTGGGTTTAATCCCATCCAGGATGCTTTTTCAGTATTATTTAACTTTCAAAATAATTACCGATCCACTAAAATATCTTTATTTTTTCGCATACATATCAACGTCCTTAATCCTTGAGACTTTTGCACGTTTTTTTTATTTAACGTATTTTCCGATAAGATATATAAAAAAATAAATTAATATTATGATGTCTCTTTTCTTAATATCGTATTCCAAATGAAGATCGTATATCAAGCAAAATGCGTAAATCCAGGTTACACACGTCTTATTTCATTAGTCTAATCAAGATGTCTTTTACTACCATACACTTGTTCAAAATAATAATTTTACAATCCAATGTATTTTAGGTATAAATAAGATCATATCCTTGGACTAATATTAGTGTGGCTCATATTTATATACACATACATATTATATGTATGACATTTTTTGTGATTTTGTTGGGCTTCTTGGTAAATAGGTATTAGAAATTCATTTAGGTAATTGTAAATTCCATGATTGATATATTTATGTTGTATATAACATAATATCAATTCATAACAGACAACAGAGTGTTGATTGTTGATAATGGACTCGATACGGAAATGTTTGACATATGTATGTCCAAATTGATAACATGAACGATGAAGGCTGTCATGGCACAGTATATTTAGTAAAGCCATATTTTGAGTTGCTGGTATTGTGCATTCCAGATAATATGCAAATATGTATGTGGAAAGCGCCGAACAGTGGTCTCTTTATCAAACTGACGATCCGAACAATGCTTCTGGCTAACCTGTCTATTAATCACGTAAACCACTACTTTCGTGAGAACGGACCGTCTATTTATATTTTTTAACCCCCGCCCCCTCCCTTTGATATTTATCGTGAAATTATGGGCGTATAAACCACCCAGATAAACAATACGCAACCTCGCTCAGGCCGAAACTTTTGGGTCTCTCTTTTCATACAGCCCCACCATTAAAATTAAAACACAGATCGATATCAATTTCTTATCTGGTATTTGAACACTTAAAAAATATAAAATTTCGGCCGTTAATTTACACCACTGCGGTAAATTCGACTTACCTTGAAAAGGTATAATTAACACATACAAGCTAAACAGCTTCCTATTTTTATTTTATTTTATATACGCCTTGTGGACTTTTTGAGATTGTTTTTACAAATTTGGTTTGTTAGACACAACAACATCTTAATTAATTGTCTATCTGTGATCTTAATTAATATCCAACTTATAAATCGCCTCAGTATGCACCTTACAATTCAGAAAATCAAAACCTTGATCGAGATGAATATTATTCCTGATATCGCAGTCGTAATAACCAATCAAATCAATTTAAAAAAATTGACTTGAGCGGAATTTGAACCCATGACTACAGTATTTTTAGCCACGCGTCTTCTCTCTTGAGATATTTAAGAGCTTAAGTTTAATATAATGTTCATATGTATATACTAAGTTAGAGTATTAATTTTTGTTTTTTATTATTTATTTGTTTTTTTTATCGATACCAAAGTATTAAAAATAAATTTATTTTATACCTTTTTTGATAGCAATAGTATATATTTTTAATTATTAATAGCATCTCATTTTACAGTTGTAGTTTTGAACTTTTTTTATATTAATGACAAAATATGAGCCCTTATATGATTTATAAGTAACTATATAATAACTGAATAATATTTTTACATATTAATTATCCAACTAGCGTTTCAATTTTCATTAAACTATCATTGTATCAACTCATAAATAATATTTCAGTTGTTCGTTTAAATACAATTCAATCAATTCTCGTTTAGAGTAAAAATTGAATCGAAATTAATGAAAATCCTCATGCTTTTTCATGCATACCTTTTTCAGTACAAACTATTATCCTTTTATTCCGTTTTTTTTCCAAAAAGAAATTAGAGGTTTTATGGTCAGAAAATGACCTTTTTTTTAAATTTTAAAATACAAATTAATTAAAAATTGAAATGGTTTTTGCGTGACTGGAAGCCAAATGTCTAGCATGCAACTGAAACAAAGTACAAAAAGATCGAATTGTGAAAGCTGGATATTCAATTCAAACTGTAATCCAATCAGTAAAAAGCATTTTTACTCGTTTCTTGTCAACAATTCTTTTCTATTCATACTAAGCTTCATAAACTGCATATTACATCATTTTCATCCAAACAATCATATTTTATATTTATTAATACAAATGTTTTCTATCATATAAATATTATTCAATACCTACACGTGAACACAATGGAATCAACCCCCAAAATATGGTCAGTACATAACTGAATACACAAAATACCTCACCTCATGAAAGCTGACCAAACATACATGAACATAATTACCTTTTGGACAAACCAATCAATATCTGATGCAATGCTTTCGTCGTACTATAAAGAAACAATGAAATGTTCTATTTTATTTTCACGTTTTTATCAACATTTGGCTACCAACGAAGTGGATTGTATTAATTCCGCTCGAACTATTTTTCGATCAATCAACATTGCTGCTTTACTTGTGTTATTTGTATTGAGTAAAAATGTTTCAAATTAATTGTTAGATTCATTTCTATTGTTATTCTCTCATTGGCAAATGTATGTATGTAGGCTTTACGAAATAAAAACAAGTTTTCGTAATAGATATTGTCAAATTTGGGTGATTATGATTAATTAGACAGACCTGTTATTCAAATGTCTTTACTTGAAATTTCACTATAAAAACCGTCGTTGGTTTGGAGTAATCATCAGTTTCATCAGAGACGTTCTACAACTCACTTCAACAATGAAAACCGTAAGTGTTTGCATATTTTCATTCTTTTTATTTATTTATAGTGATACTATTTAAAATGTCCTTCCAGGCTATCGTTGTAGCCCTCTTCGCCCTTGTGGCCGTAGTGATCGCCGCCCCCGACGCCCCCCGGAGCATCATCCCCGTGCTGGAGCGCACAGAGAAGCACGATGAAGCTGGTCAATTCGCGTTGAGATACATCACCGGAGATGGTATCACAGTGAGTGAGACTGGAGCCCTCAAGAAGACCCTGGATGGCAAGGACTACGTGCTCGTCAAGGAAGGAGAATACTCTTACACTGCTCCTGATGGAGTCTTGTACCGCACCAAGTACGTCTCTGATGACAAAGGATTCCGCGCTGAGGGAGAACATTTGCCCAAATCAGTCGTCGCCTAAATCAACATCATCGATACACTATCTATTATATTATATGTCCACAGTTAGACTCGTGATCAAACACAATGATCATTTGAAGCTACTTAAAAAAAAAACACAATAAACTGTTGAATTTAAAAAAAATAAAAGTATTATTATTTTTTAAATAGGCTCACTTGAGCAGGTACTCATCTGAAATGAAAGCAAATGATACATCGATCGATTTTATTAATATTATTCCCGATCTCCCAGACGTAATAACCGATCAAATAATTTTAAAAATTCTTGACTTGAGCAGGATTTGAACCCATGACCACAGTATTTGTAGCCACGCTTATTCTCTGAGCTATTACGCTGGTAATATAAATTATTGATTAGTAAATACCATAATTAAAATCTTTAATTCATATTATAATCAACAAAAATAATCATACGCTGGTAATATATGGCAAATATGAAAGAAAGTGAAAAAATGACCATTTTTCAAACTTGCACGATTCTCGTTCTAAAATAAAGGTACTAAAAACAACCACTCTACTGGCTGATGCCAAATTATTGATTTCACAAAGTGATTGTTTTACCGAAACAATACTTTATCACTATTTTATATAAATTTTTAACTTGAATTAAAAATACTACTTCAACTTTCACCCATCTACAGCCTTATTGAAATGTTAATGATCGTTCATTACATCAAACAGCCAACCAGTCGTTATTACATTTATTAGTCAATTTTACGGTCTTCATTAAAATACACAATAATCAAAATACAGAAGCTAGGATATGAATCAATTAATCTAAAATCTAAAAATCTGTAAATTAATTTTGTTGATTATATTATGAATTAACGATTTTAATTATGGTATTTACTAAGCAATAATTTATATTATATACTAGCGTAATAGCTCAGGGGATAAGACGCGTTGCTATAAATACTGTAGTCATGGGTTCAAATCCCGCTCAAGTCATTTTTTCATAATTGATTTGATCGGTTATTTCGACTGGAAGATCGGGAATAATATTAATAAAATCGCGATCGATCGTCTTGATCCAGGTTTACTCTGATTTCTTGTTTTGTAAGGTCAATACTGAGGCGATTATTAAGTCGGTCAGAGCCGCTCAGTCGGTGACCTGTGTAACTAGTAATAGTTCAAATCACCGACAGAAAATTAATACGTTATTATAAAAAATACCTTCTCACAAAAGCTCCTTGGGGCGTAAAATAAATAAATAAAATATTCAAAATATTACCTATTCATGTATCTACATACATATCTGCAGACTAATAATAGCAATGCGAGAGAGGCCATAAATCCAACAGAAAGCCATTAATTTTCCAACATGTAAAAAGTGGGTAATGAATGAAACGGGGAACACCACGAATAAATTTTCCGGCTCGAAAAACAATGCAAAAAAACACACATTGAAATAACAATTAATCGATGTGGCTTTTGACAGCGGTTCACCAAAGAAACATAAATCATTGTTTGTTTTTCACTAAACCGAAGTGGTTTGAATCTACTGAAGAAAAGGCTTGCCATAAATGCGTTTTCAGATTTCAGTGCACTGGTCACGCTTTTCGAGCGCAATGTTTATGATAATTTCCCATGAAGCAGTTAAACCTCCTTTTATGCATCTCAACAAACACCATGAACGAAAAGAGTTTTTGTCGCTTATACGTGATGAAATGGTTATGTCGTTATATTATTCACACTGGTAGAGTTTATAGCCTCAATTTTATTTATTTAGTACCGACTGTGCTACATAAAAATATTATTCGGATAACGTTTCGCAGTTATATTTGTGATGGAACCATTTTATAATCTTGTTGATTATGACGTCTGTATATACCTTTTGAGTCATTGATGATCTCTTATTATATTATATACTAGTCTAATATATTTATATTAAAACCATTATTAGGTTAAACTGTATATTTTTAAACTTACTTTAAGACCAAGTGTGTTCTAAATATGAAATGTCTATCAAAAGATAAAAACACGAGTATTTTATTTTCACTTCTTTGGAATTTTAAACTAACGCTTTACTGTCGTATACCTTGCTGTTAATATTAAACACAGTTTTATTTATATTTTAGACTACTCTAACTATCAATTAAATAAAGGGAAAGGTATAATTTCAAAAACTCTATAACGTGATATAATGGGCTGTTATATTAAATAAAAGATATAACGAGATTTAATGTTATATTAAATAAAAGTTGTTGAGGGAATGGACACAAGAGACGTGTGTACTGTTTGAAGCGTCGTATGGAACAGGGCGATTGCTTGTCGTGCCGCCGAGTGCATACGTGTGTGTATGTGAGTGTAAGTGAGTGTGATGCTACATGCGTCCCCCAAAAGTGGAGCAAGGGTTTGAAGAACCCGTGAAACTTTTACGACTCTATACAATGCTACGTGTGATGTCTCAAGTGTCCAGTTGATTCTATACAATAATATGTATGAGCTTCGTCATTCTGCGTCAGCGAATCGCACTTTTTTGCTGACTCTCCCAGACCTAGTTACGTAGTCGTCGGATGAGTCAGGTGCTGATGAGTGTTTAAGATTGTTGCTGCCTTTGCCTGACCTAGTTGGGCTGTCTGCTGACTCGTCAGTTAAGAAGAATGCTGGTTTCAGTCTGTCTGTGTTCACAATTATTTGTGTCCCACTTACTTCAATTTTGAGGTTGTTATTTTTTCTTTCAATGACTTTGTGGGGTCCTGTATAAGGCTGGACCAGTGGTTTCTTAACTGCTCTTCTGAGAAAGACGTGCTCACAGTTGTCTAACTCATCCGGCTTGTAGAGTTTTTTCCTGGTGTTATTTCTGGACAACTTGGGTCTTAAAGTTGACATTGCCCTGATGAGATCTTTGGTTGATTCGTTTGATGTTTTTTTTGGATGTTTGAGGTGAAATTACGTCACCTGGTAATCGAAGTGAGATGCCGAATGCTCTTTGTGCGGCGGAATATTCATCGCCGTCCTTAACCGCGTTCCGGATGCCCAGGAGTGCGATTGGTAGTGCATCTATCCAGTTGGTACTGCCTTTGAGTTGGGCCATTAGACTAGTTTTGATAGTTCTATGCAGTCTTTCAACCTTACCGTTAGCTTTTGGGTTATAAGCAACAGTTCGGTTGTGATCAATGCCAAGAAGTTGACAGTACTTGTTGAATACCTCTGATTCGAATTGTCTTCCTTGATCGCTAGTGATGGTGATAGGTGAACCGTACCTAGCGATCCAGTGATTCAGCAGTGTTTTGATTACCGTGTCAGCTGTGATGTTTTGTGCTGGGATGGCTTCGAACCAGGATGTTGCTCTGTCAATCATTGTTATTAGATAGGACATGTCTTGGCAGATAGGTAATGGTCCAACTATGTCAATATGGAGGTGTTCGAAACGATCGGTTTCGATGAAACTTCCATAAGGACTGCGAGTGTGGCGGTGGATTTTTGAACGTTGACAGGTGATGCAGTTTTTAACCCACTTCGTTACGTCTTGGTTGATACCTTTCCAGAAAAATCGTTCCTTGATGGCTTTAATTGTAGATCTGCTGCCAGTGTGAGCTATGTCGTGAACTTGGTGAAAAGCTTGTCTGCGCCAGGATGCTGGTACGAAAAGTCGCGCCTTCTGCGTTGAAGTTTCGTACCATAATGCTGGAGCGTTTGCTGATGTTATTTTCTTGAATTGTAGTGCTGGGTGCTGTTTGAGATTTTCCAGCTCTGGGTCATTTGTTTGAGTTTTTGCGATGTCCTTCAAGTCGAAGTTAGTTGGGAGATTGATTGTAGAGATCCGACTGAGTGCGTCTGCAACGGTGTTCTCTTCGCCTTCAATGTAGACTATTCGGTTGGTGAATTGCGATATGTAGTCTAATTGTCTGAGTCGGCGTGGATTATCTGCAGGAGATTGTGGTTTATTGAGTGCGAAAGTCAGAGGTTTGTGGTCAGTTTTAACAATCAATTCTCTCCCTTCTACGCTGTCCCTGAAGTAGCGTATGGACAAGAATATTGCTAAAAGCTCTCGGTCGTAGGTCGAGTAGTTCTGTTGCGTTACTGATAGAGCTTTGGAGTAGAATCCGATTGGTTGGAGCACGTTTCCGATTTGTTGGTGAAGTGCTCCTCCCGCACAGGATCCTGAAGCGTCAGTAAGCAGGACCATGGTAGCTTCGGCTGATGGGTGTGCTAGTGTGGTTGCCTTCGCTATCGCTTCTTTGCATAATTGAAAAGCTGCGTTGGCTTCATCGTCCCACACTATTGGTGTTTTGTCCTTTTTCTTCGACGAAGTAAGGTATTTGTTCAGTGGTTTTTGAAATTGAGCTGCTTTAGGAATAAGTTTTCTGTAAAAATTAATTATCCCTAAAAATCTTCTTAATTCTAGGACTGTCTGTGGTTTTGGAAAATCCTCTATGATGCGGATCTTCTCAGAAATTGGTTGTATACCTGCTGTTGTTATTTTAAATCCTAAGAATTCTATTTCAGTAAGGCCAAATTGACATTTTTCGAGTGCGACTGATAAACCGAATTTGTCCAATCTCGAGAAAAGTTCTGTGATGCACTTAAGGTGTTGTTCTTCGTTCTTTGATGCGATTAAGATGTCGTCTAAGTAGACAAATACGTCTTCCATATCTCCAAGTATGGTGTTTATGAAGCGTTGGAAAGATTGTCCTGCGTTTCGAAGTCCGAATGGCGTTTTCACATATTCGAAAGATCCGAAAGGTGTTGAGATGGCTGTCTTCGGAATATCTTCTTCGGCTATTGGTATTTGATGATAAGCCCGTTGGAGATCGATTTTGGAGAAAATGTTTTTTCCTTCGAGATGATTTTGAGCCTCGGAAGGGCGTGGTATGGGGTATCTATCTGGAGCGGTTTGAGCGTTAAGTCGCCTGTAGTCGCCACAGATGCGTATTCCCCCGTCTTTCTTCTCCACAATGTGAATAGGGGATGCCCAGGGTGAGGATGATGGTCGTATAATCCCTAATTGTTGTAATTTGATGATCTCCTGCTTCGCTTTGTCATACTTCACTTTATTGAGAGATCTCGCTTTCTCGTATACCGGTGTACCTGTTGTGGTGATGTGATGTCGGACCGAATGTTTTGAAGGTTTTTTTATCCTATCGGCGTCAAACAATTCCGGAAATTTTTTGATGACCGATAAGTATTCCTTCGTTGGTGTCAATAATTTGATGGATTCGATTTGTTCTTGGTCTACCTGTCCTTGTATTTTCACTCTAAATTGTTTGTCGAAGAGACATTTTCCACTGAGGTCTATTAACAGTTGGTGATGTTTCAGAAGGTCGGCCCCGATGATGTTGCGCTCGACATCAGCAATGATGAACGTCCATGTATAGATTGCGTTGGGAGCGAGGTGCAGTGTTATCCTCTTGGTCCCGTAAGTCTTGATGGGCGTTCCGTTAGCTGCTCTTGCTGTAATTGTTGTAGCAGGTTGTTTGCTGTCTGTTACTTTCAGTACTGAAATGTCTGCTCCGGAGTCGACAAGGTAGGCCTTCCTGGTGCGAATGTCGTGCATTGTGAGGCGGTGTGATATTGGAAGGGCTGCAGCGCTGTCCACCTCTGCGGTCGCTGCAGCGTCTAGTTTTCCGCATTGAATTTACACGGCTGTTGGCACTTGTTTGCCTTGGCGCCGAATTTGAAATGATACCAACAGTTGTCATGTGTCGGCCGCGAGTTGCTGCGTTGCCGGCTACGTTGTCGGCTACGGTTTCCGCGTTGTCGGCTGCGATCTCTGAAATTTGGCTCATAAGGTCTTCGTGTTCTATCGACCACCGATATGGACAACTGCCGGACCAGTTGTTTTAGGTCCTCCATATCTTGTCTCATCCGTGCCATGGCTGTATCGCTGTTGTTTGGTGTGATTTCTGCGATGAAGTTGCACGGACTCGACATCTGTGCTGAGGCGTTCACCCATCAGTCCATCAGTTGCTGATGATGATGGTGTTGGTTGTTGGTGGGTGGTGTGTTAAGTATGTTAATGTCCCATTCAATGTTGTGATTCATATTTGTTGTATTAATTTATTATATTTGTTGTATTAATTATGATTATAATGTTGTATGTGAGTGTAAGTGAGTGTGATGCTACAACTCATTTTATATTTTTTAATACAGAATTAATTTTTTTCTGAAAATAGCTTTGATAATATGTTTTGAAAAAAGAATAAATACAGTTAGTTTGTTTTAGATTAAAAAAAAAATTAAAATAATGGCTTTAGACAATTCTTAGTAGTACTTAAATATGTTCATTCAAAACAGGTATATTTAGGTTTGAGCTAATAAGTTATTCAATTATTTTATTGTATATTTTTAGTCTGAAAAATCGAAGTGAAAATTTTATTATAAAGTATGATTTTTATATGGTGTATTACATATTTATTTATACTGAAATAAACAAATACAACGTCTATTTTTTCAAAGATCAGTTCGTTTCAATGGTAAGAATGGAGCTTAAAAGCTCAGACAGTCGGCGCGGCGCAGAGGTCGTTTTGAGACGTCATAAAACTTGGCGATATCAGAAACGGTTCGACAATCCGCATGATGTAGAATCGTTGTTGTTGTGGGTGGTTTTCAGGGTGGTAGATATAACCACCCCTTAGTGGTAGAAATCCATTGGATTAAGTCCAGCAGGTCAGTGCCAGACACGACCGAGTCCGATGTAAAACTAAAAATAACGCACTCTTGCCAATTCCCCGCAACAAAATAAACCAGATTAACCCTGAGAAAACGTACTCTTTGATAGTTCTCCTAATGTGATTATTATTGCCCTCACACTTTACAGCATCAGCACCGTACATTTAATAAATAAATACATTTTATTACCGTACAGATTGCAATAAGTAATAGTAGATTTAGATGTTCAAGTATATATGGTATATGTATGTTCATTTGCTTTGACTGAACCGTTTGGATGAGACAAAAAAAAACTGAAACGTTTACCTGAACTGATTGAGTTTCGAGTGCACAACTCTCAGTTAAATTCATCAATGAAAAACTGAAGAATTAAACTGTACATATGTGTTCTTGTAACTGACAAGTATACCTTATAAAGATTTATGTAACTGACAAGTATACCTAAGTAAGATTTAATAAACATTCTAAATTAATTATAATTTTTCTTTATTAAATTATACCATTCGACAAAATCACTATGATTTTTAAAAGTGTTAACAACGAGAGAGACAAGCATACATATACACATTCCCACATAATAATAAAATATGGGACCATATTCAATATACATAATAGTGTAGTGGGAGTGTTTGCGTGCGGTGCGTATGTTTGTGCGCCAATACTACCAAGCTTTAGTCAGCAATCCTCTATTCCTACACGCACTAATGCTCTAGCACGACTCACTAACTTACTCTCATTACACTATTATATTAAATACGGCCGATGAATTGTACAGAAGCCTTCCAATTAAAGAAAAAATATTTTATGTGATTTTTTGTATATACATTTTTCTTAAGGTATAAAATTTTATGATAACATTTTTATATCGGTAATGATTACTACATTTTTTTAAATTATTTTAAAATAATTTATTTGCATATAAAATAGCTCTCATTTTCTCAAACACATAATTTTCAAGGTTCTTAAAGGCTTACCTCCTGTCTTCGCCTTTTTATACTTCACGTATTTCCCGTAAATCAAAAAAATCCTTACTATCAAGTCTGAAGACCCTTCCCATTTTATTACATGGGTACACTTATATAATAATAATAATATCAAATAAATGTATCATACAAGCTATTGCCATCAAGATAATATAAAATATACATCCCGTTGATTATGTATTCACCAAAACACAGATAACCACACAAAACCAATAACTGTCATCAATCACAAAAAGAACTCCACTGTTTTACTCAATATGGGTAGCTTTTTTAGATATAAATTGCTGTTTATGAAAGGAAGCAGTCGTAGATTTGTATTTTATTGTACATAAAGCACATGAAATTCAAGCAATAAAATACGATTCAAATGTTTTTGGTACAATCGTATATAAAGGCAATATTTTCACGTGCGATTTTTACTATACACGTTTACGATAAATAAAATTGATTTCATCGAAAAAGTATTTATTTTATCATCCAAGAATAAAACATTAGTATCAATTCCTAAAGCATTAGATTGTACTTTTTTACTGAAATAAAAAAAAATAAACAAGATTAATACAATTGAATATCTTTCAATTGAATATCTTGGCCGGTATTCTGGTGGGATTTTCTCGCCGCATTATTTTTATTTTTCAGTGATATAAATAGAACTTTTTGTAAGATATCTGTGATATCGATTGCGAAAAAATATAGCTGTTTGGTTATAAATAATATTTTATATTACAATGTTAATGCGTCCTTTAGTTAAATTCTGGCTTCCAAAGATATATTTTTTTATTTTGTATACATACTCCTCTTATTTTTATATAGGTTTTTTAAGTATCGTTGGTCTACATTAATGTTTATATAAGATTTATTACGCAAGGATTATTTGTATAATTAATGATGCTAATGAATGTGGATACATTCCTAATACACGAACACAGCTAAATAATTAACCAATAATTAAATGCAGCGTATTTTGTTTAAAACAATATATTTCATTATCAATATCCAATATTATATCCTGTTATAATATTTTTTGAAACAAATTTTGGTTAGACGCATCAGTACAGGTGATAAACTTCACCACCAAACATTCTATTATGTACATTTTTTCGTATACATATTCTACATAATATATTTTTCGGTACCTTACAGTTTTATGTTTCTTTCATAATTCTACTTAGAATTGAACGTTAATTAATTGTACACAAATTTCGTAGTACCTATTTGTCACAGGTACTACGAAATATGTAATAAGTATTGGTGTATTTTTTAGCTCCTTCCATAAATTTTGTTCAAGGGCCTTAATATTAACAATAGGTGCCACTTTCGTTTGTCAGATTTGACCAAAATGTATGGCTAAAACATCCGAGTGTATTTTGTCTCTATGTGTAAAATTTACGAGCATCAGTTCCGCTTTGTGGTCTAATACACTGACCAACGGACGTTATTCCGAGGCCAAACTTTAAATGCTACAATCAAAACTTAAATAAACCACCAAACCTTTTTAATGCCTTTGGGTATTTATATTATATCTTGTAACTTTAATCTTGTAAAAGTGACTTCAAGCTGCTTCATATGATTTATGAATATACGGCGCATGCAATCGAGCTGTGGAACGGTTTTTAAAATAAGGACATTTCAAATGTTAAAAACAAATATTAATGGCCTTATCATTTGGATTTACGGTTTGTAATACGATAATTTAGATGTAGGGCTATAATTTATTAATCAAATAAAATATTTCCAAGCCTTTTGAATGAGTGGTCTGTCAGGGGGACAGATAATGACCTGTTCAATCTGTCCCTCCCTATGTTTATGGTGAGCGTGCACAATTTTTTTTATCTCATTAAAATATTTTTCACATTGTTCCTCTTTTTATTTTTTTGTTTTTCTCCTTTTTTAATTTATTGTTTATTTTCTTTATTGTAATTGTAATTTTGCAAACTGACGAGCGCTGCACTATCATTACGGCGACTTCCACCGTAATGCTGTAGTGTTACTGCAGTATGATGTAGTAATTATATGTATTTATATGTAAAATAAATAAATTACAGTTAAATAAATTTCATAAATATGTCAGTTTGCATTTATGTTTATTTTCCTGAAGTTGGCCTGCGGAAGCAAGAAGGCACAACCTGGCAACCCTCGACGCTTTGTAAAACCTCTTGACACACTTGTTTATACCAACCACTTAAAAAATAATATTATATAAAAATACAAATCATAAATCATGCTAATGTCGCGTCAGTACGCCTATAAAGGAACCCCAAACTTCTCACAATCGGCCGTCTCAAAATGGTTTATTTATTTCAAACATGCACGAGTTTTTCAGTGTTGCGTATTTAATAAAATATTTATGTAATCTTAATTGGTATATATATTTACTTCTCAAATAATATTCTATTAATATAATAGAATGTTAATTTCAATATATGCCCTGGATAATAAATTCGGGTGCTATTTTTCACAACTGCCAACATCGTTTCATAATCACTTGCTTTTGAAATGGCGACCTATAAAATGAATAATGATTGAATCCACAACTGCCATTCCTCTTTGACCTAGCCATATTTATCATCATCAAAATTCTGTACATTTATGCGGGTGATATTAAATCTTTTATTTTTCTCTTTGTTTCAGATTGTACCATCAGATTGCTCGATCAGAAGTTGTGATGGAGACTCTAATGATTAAGTCCAGATCTTCACTCCGGCAGTTTCTTAAAGCTTTCAATATAAGCTCAACGTACGCACCATTCACTATTTACAGTGACGAAGCGACAGACAGGGGAAAGTCAAATCTGTCGGAAGACAAATCCACCATCTTGAAAGGTCTGTCTACTGACATTCTGACTGTGGATGTTCTGAATAGCAAGCCGACTCAAGGCTCTTTTTCTACTAGCCCCAAGGGGCATAAGATGGATCAACAGGATTCGCTACCGGTAAATGCGAGCACGGATCAACCGTTCTCGTCCACGGAGGCAGCCAACTTTTCTACGGCCTATTCCAACAATACGACCACTTCTGAATATTTTCCAAGCTACTGGAGTGACGACGATGGGCTTTTGGGGTGGAATTCATCGTATATGGGCAATGCGACAACGAATATCACAAATTACAATACGAGTGATTATGAACTACTCAACGTGAACAGTACAAATTTGTCACACGGATTTTGGTTTTGCGCTAAATGGGTTGACGCCCAACAAGACCTCTTTCAAGCAGCTAATCTGTGTTTTGCTATTGCTTTCTTAGTGCCGAAGAGTTTCAAACAAAGTATACTTATTGTGAGAGCTTTAGCAGCGGCTGGTTTTGTCCTTTTGGCTGCTTGGGCGAGTACTGAACTTTGTGCTCCTGACGTTTTAGGTTGGAACATTATACTAGTTATTATCAACTTCGCACACACGGTACTTTTAATTATAAGGTAATTAAGATACTATGCATAACCTATCGAATAAGGCATTTCTATATTCTTGTCTTGCTTGATTTGCTTTTAGATTTCTTCCGCCAGCACTCTCTTTGGAACTGACGGAGCTTTATTTGCGACTGTTTAAGCCTCTGAAAGTGAGTAAGAAACATTTTAAAGAGTTGGCTAGGGAAGCAAAGCTAATGAAGCTAGAAGCTGGTGAGCCTTATTCTATAGAAGGAGTTACCCCTGCCGATGAGAGGCTCTCCATACTACTCAAGGGCAAGTGAGTAACTAACCCATTATTAGAATATCGACCTTTAGTTGAAGTGTTAGTCAAATACTCATCAATCATTCTGATAAATAATATCGTATTACAGATTATAAAAAAAATACTATAAATTTTTGAATAGCTTACCCGACGTAAATATTTGTATATTGAATTTCAGTAATGTGTTTTGAATGTATTACATAATGTGGAGGGTTGAAATGGGTGGTTGAAGCGTAGTTTGCCTTCCATCATTCAGATAACATAATCGATTCAATAGCTTTTAACAACGTATTACATTCGATCCATCAATAGACCATAGTCATCGTACCATTGTATATTTTGTTATAAATAAATTTTAAATTGTGGTGTTTTCAGAATGAAAGTGTCTTGTGACCAAACCCACCTTCATATGATTCATCCTCAGCAGTTCGTAGATTCTCCGGAATGGGAAGCCAATCACGAACAATCTGACGATGTATCTCAAGTAACCATAATAGCTGAGGAAGGATGTACTTATATCTGCTGGCCTAGAATGAGGCTAGAAAGAGTACTCAGGCATAGGCCCATGCTCAAAATAGTCTTCGACAGTATTATTGGTAACAAATTTTATATTTCACATAATTTTAATATTATCTATATAATGATTTTTTGTGGTTTTTATAGGAAAGGATATTACACACAAGCTGTACTCTCTAAACGAAACACAAGTTCTTTCTGCGGCTGAAGGAAGGGCGACTGAAAAGGCCACAGCAAGGATGTTATTAAGGTCTTTATCAGCTGATGCAGTTGATGTTGGAGCCAGGGGAAAAGTTAGGTCAACTGATTGGAGAAAGGATCACAACACTAATGTTGACAGTTAGTATAACTAATACACTACTAGCAATTTATATATAAAACATGTCTTTTATTCAACTTAAAATAATTAAATATAAGTAATGGTACATTAAATGTAACACAACCACACCTTCATTAATGATCCAAGTCGGCCAGTAAAATTTTTCAATTTTTAATTATAATTTTAAAAAGTTTGAGAATCTTATGTTTTTACATATTAGGTGATTGACCGCCTGGTTTGTATTATTATAAGCATACGTCATAGAATTCATAAAACAGCAATAGTACGTAAACGGCACACACGGCCAGCAATCTGAGACATTATGACACCATAGTGTTTACAATTAATTGTTGTTGATGCAAATACGGTCAGCGATCTTAGGCGTTATGACAACATTATATTGTCATCCTTATTGTTGTTATTCACTTGAACTTGACCTTGAAAATGAATTTTGTTATTCTATGATGACATCATATATTTACTCATTATAGTAACCGAAGAACTGTCATAATAAATTATTTTATTATTAGTAATTATTTTTTATACGAAAAAAATCTTAGACCCCTTTTAGTATATTTTTTAATGATCGTAGTGGAATTGCATATTCGCCTTTAATTTATTTGAAGTTCAACCAAAGATAGGTTGTATATAATATTTGTTTTTTTATGTATTCTAGGATTTTCTCCAGCAAAAGCCTACCAGCAGCAATGGAAGCCTGTCGCAAGTCAGTTTCCTCGAAATTCACCGTTCGCAGCCCGATCAATAATAAATCCCAGGACGCCTTCAAGGGTGCCTCTTTTGCCGCAGGCTTCTTCCTCCAGCCTTCCATTTGCTCCACCCACACCACTCTTATCACCGCCCAAAAAGTCACTGAGGAAAGCCTCATCCTTCAGGAAGAATAGAGAAGTGACTTTTGCGGACCCTAAAGAAACATCGGTATTGTGACGAAACGAGGGTGGCGCCTCAAGCTCAAAGCGTCGCCTCCCCCCAGAAGAGGTTCCTCTTGTTTCCATGTCGCCCTTACATCATACGTGAGGTCTTCTCCAGATAACAAAACTAATCTTTTATTTCTCCACTAATCTCTACGTCCATTTTTCTTCCATATATTCTCTATCGTTAAAATATAATTGTAATGATTACATAAAAAATTATCGGTCCATCAAATAATCGTGTAATCTACTATACGACCGATTGATCGTTGAAAATTATGCTTACTTATTTTTCTACCCAACTATAAGCATATTTCAAATTATCACCCGATTCGATTGTTAACAAATTATAAATGTAAATTAATTGAAACGCGATATATTGTTATGATTACGTACTAAACGTTGACAACTTTGAACTGCCTCTAATATTAATGAAAAACTATAGTGTCTATTTGTATCTACGCGATAAATTAAAATACAAATATTAGGCCTTTGATCACAAAACAAATCGATAACTCACAATAGTCATTTCAATCAACTGATCGTGTCGAATTACATGCCAAAAACATATCTTTGCGTAAAGTCTGGCAAGTAAATATGTAAAACGTGATATTCACACATAATGTCATGTTAAAAAAATGACTGATCTTTACTTAGATCCATTCGTAATTACCATTAACTTCAACGATACTGTGCACTTTGAAACTATTTTCGTTCATTGCATATCGAAAATATTCATTCATCGATGAACCATACATATTATGCCGCAAGCGAAATCAATAAAACATTGTGTCGAAATCGCTTTTTGCAACTCGAAAGTTTGTTTGCGACTCACGTACAAAATCGTTCATTCAAAAAATATACAAATAAAACTTCTTATGAAAAATGGATAAAAATATTATATTAGCAACAGAAGAATGAACGAAGTATAGGCGATTTTTATATGACTTATAATAATATATTGTATTCTTAAATATAATTACATATTAGCAACTGAAACGATTGATAAATGTTGTAATGTTTATATTATATTTGTTATATAAAGCTGTGTATTCAATAGAATTCGGTGTTTAGAAGTGAATAATAGAATTCTGATTTATTTTATAATCCCATGAAACCCCGTGCACATTTCAAACATTAAAAGCGTTATTATTAAAATTATATATTTTTCCATCGAGAAAAATGTAATTGGATGCGGTATATTTAATAAAAAAACGTTCATTCGAATATTAAAATATGTTGTGATAAATTTTGTAGGCACTCGTGAATTTAAAAATATTTTTTAAAAAGTCCACGTGTCTTTGTGAATTTTGTAGGATTATCAGCTGAGAATCGCGCAGAAGTACTCGATTGATTATATTATGTCTTATTACATTCGTAAGCCTAAACTGACCTACAAATTAAATTTAAAATAAAAGTACTTCCTGCCTTGTTCACCTCATATGCTACTTATTTGTATATAGAAATGCATTTCGCCTTGTCGGTGTTTTCAATTTGTCGAAGTGCCCCGAATACGACTGAAACGTTGCTGTATTAGAGATGGCCAATGAAACACTTGCGTATGCTGTAAAATCGGTGTTGTAAAGCTGTAATGATAATGTCTGTCTCTATGTGTGTAATGTTTATTTTTAATGGTAGATCGACCATCGTTTGTAGGTGAATATTTAATTTCGTATACAACGAACTGCGCGAGCCATTACCATACTTGACGCATATTAAATAATATTTACATACTTGCGACAATAGCTTGAATTGTCGTCTTGAACTTTGTCAATTTAGCAGCTAGTCTTACAACATTTCTAATTATTCTGTATGAATGGTTTGAAATTATCTATTAATTTAATAACGCATACTGTACTCGTTTTATTTTTGTGACGGGTCGTAAATGTTGGTCTTTGCGCTTTTTCATACTAAAATATATAATATGTATTATTTTGACAAACAATGACACGCGCGATGACCTGACGTTGTAAGATGACCGCTGTGATAATTTATGAAAAATTCAAACGAAACCGAGTCTCATGTTTCATATTTTAATTTAACTTTTAGAATCACTAGGTGTTAACGACTCGGTGATAGCCCCAGTGATTCCCAACATAACCAGTTGATAAACGGGTGCTTGTATATATAAATATTCGCTGTGATTGTAATGTTACATTACTGTTTAACCATATTATTACTGTATTTGAAAAAAAATGTGTGTGAAAACAATATTGTTTTGTATTTTATTCATTGCGTTTGATTTTTCGTATGTTTATTAAATACATGATTCAATAATAAATCCAATTGCCTTTTAATACTATAATTATTTGTTAAAAAGGTAAGTTATAAGGAGTCAGTATAAATGTGTATGCAAGTGTAGTAGTGTGAGAGCTGTTATACATTTGACTACACTTTTATACGGTTTTCGCACCACTACATTCACAAACACACAGACACCGACTCCTTATAATGGTCTTACTGAACCTAATCATTAAGATCATTAATAGTTCTCTTCTAGATCTCATGAGGTACTAAATTCAATTGCTTATCAGGAAAGAAATGGTGATAAAAAATTTGAAAATCATCTACGATGGCCTATTATAAAATTGTAAAAATATACATAATAATTCTAAAAACACAATGGACCAAGGTTGAAACACTGATTAGATAAAAAAAAATATTTACGAATGTTTTATACGTTCTCTGTGCGTAAGTAGCTTATCTTTAAATACGATTTTTTGTTTTTTTTTTAATTATTAATATTAAAATTAAGAAATATTAAAAAAAATATATTCACTTTAATACTTTATGATGGATGAATATAGAATTAACGCGATATTTGATTATTGTTGCTCTAGTTTTATGAAGTAATTCCTGATAAGGCAAGCGGTTAAATAATAATAGCTCATGAAGATAATTTAGAATAAACTAATTTATCATAGCCACACATTTATTTATTTTACCAATATACCATTGATATTAATTATAATATTTTTTATTGAAAATTAATAATAAATTGATGGATTGTTGGCATTGGAATATGTAGACAAAGTTTTTGTTATCAGTCTGTTGATAACAGCTGAGCAGACTTGAGCTCCTAGCGTGGCGTGATTCTTTTACTAATTGTCATTTCAATATGGGATCTATTCATATTTAAATTATTTAAACACATTTAAAAACACTCACAATGGCCGCTATTTCAAGGAGCAAATCCGTGCAATTGTTCAAATGTCTAAACTTGGGATTTTACAAACAAAATGTGGTGAGTTCCAAATAAATTATTATACAATCAATACAAAATGAAATTCATTTGCAAGTGTAATTGAGAATCGACAAAACGCCTATTTATTTATAAAGGTCATGTCGTGTCGAGGAGTAGTATCGTTACTCGATGTTTACTGATAAATACCGTGTTTATTAAATTTAGTAACAAAGTTATTACAATATTTGATTATAGGGGTAACCTATAATTGGCAAAAAAGAACTTAAATATAAGTTTAAAAATTATATGATATACATAAAAACACTCGACCTATTTGTACGTGACAGCTGTCAAAACAATAACGACAGAAAACATTTTTTTTTCAGAGATCTTTATATAGTATATTAAAAAATAACTCAACACTCAATAGTCAATATAGAACAATTCACCATACAGTAGCACTAAATAAAATTGTTCAATTTAATCTTTCGGATATCGGAGAAGGTATAAGGGAGGTCAGTGTCAAAGAATGGTAAGTATATTAATATACAACTTTTTTTTAAATTAATTTATATCACAATCCCCTTCAAACTAGTGAGGTATTAATGATCCGCATTTGATAAAATATTAAATTTTGTAGCAGATCTAAAATTTAATTCTTTACACAGCTGTACTACATTTTACATAATGAAAATATGATACTATCGTGTATTTAGTGCTTGAATAATGTTTATTCTTTTTTGTGTATTGATTTCGCTTTCAGGTTTGTCAAAGTAGGCGATAAGGTAAGCCAATTTGACAATATTTGCGAAGTTCAAAGTGACAAAGCCTCTGTCACCATAACTAGTAGATTTGATGGGGTCATTACCAAGTTATACCATCAAATAGATGCCACCGCCTTTGTTGGAAAACCTCTAATAGATATTGATGTCGAAGGCGATGACACCAAAGAAACTAAAGATAAAAATACATCAGAAAGTAGCAGTAGTGATTCAGGTAAAATATATATATATATAAAAGGAATTATACATACACTTTTATAAACTTGAATCGTTTGTACTGAATTCCAGATGAGGATAAACCGGAGAATGCATCCAAGCAAAAATTCTTGGCAACACCAGCCGTTAGAAGAATAGCAATGCAAAACAACGTACTGTTAAAATATCCTTTATCTAAGCTTTCCTTTAAATTAAAATTCAAAAATAATTGCAGCTTGACTTGTCACAAGTGCCGGCAACCGGTAAAGGAGGTCGAGTTCTCAAAGAAGATGTCCTTAAACATTTAAATATATCCTCTGAAGAATCAAATAATGTGTCGACAATGGAAAAGTTAAAACAAACACAAACTCAAAGCAAGCCTCAACCAACCACTTTCAGACAAACAAACGCAATAATTGGAGAAGATAAGTTGGTTCCAATCAAAGGATATATGAAGGCAATGGTCAAAACAATGAACAGTTCGTTGGTATGTTTTTTTTATGCACGAAAAAAATACATTTAATTAAAAATAATCTTATTATATTCAGGCGATTCCTCATTTCGTATACAGTGATGAAATAGATGTATCTCAATTAGTGGCAATAAGAAAAACTACGAAGGAAGCTGCGGCTGCAAGGGGTGTGAATCTCACTTTTATGCCTTTTTTCATCAAAGCAGCCTCTCTATCCTTAACAAAATATCCTTTATTGAACAGCAGCATAGATGAAAATTGTGAGAATATTACCGTGAAAGCAACTCACAATATAGGCGTGGCAATGGACACTCCCAGTGGATTAGTCGTGCCTAACATAAAGGTTATATCATACAATACTGATTATATTCCAATACAGGCCTTTATATAAAAAACAACGGTTTGTGTGTAATTTTCAGAATGTCCAATTGAAATCCATATTGGAAATTGGAGCTGAATTAAATAGATTACAGCAAGATGGTTCAAAAGGAGCATTCAAGCCTGATGATCTTCTAGGCGGAACATTTTCACTATCTAATATTGGAATCGTAAGTATTTAAATAATTAAAAGAATTTGACATTGGAATCAAAATTATAGCTTACTTTCAATTAATTAAGAAGAATTTACAATTACAAATGTTAAAAATTACATTGAATATTATAATTCCCCCGTATACCCATATTTTGCTTCGTTCACATTAAACCAATATATGTTGATATTTTAGCATAGCCAATTGCAAAATCGTACCAATGATCATTAAAAAAACAAAAATATGGACAAAAATTGTGGTTTGCCCATATGTGTTTACTTTAAATTAACATAGATAATATTTAAATTTAAAAAAAAAATTAAGCACAGCACTGGTTCCCTATATTAAGTTGCTTGTAAATATTTATACATATTACTATGTTAAACTAATATTTATCTAATTATGAATAACTGATACTGCTTGTGTGATAATAACAATTAGGCCCGGTTTTTCCGTGCTTAATAGTATCAAGAAAATTAATAAATATTCATATCAATGACGTCCAAATTTTACTAAGCATGAATTTCTGGGCCTTAATTTCGATATTTTAACAAATCTTATAATTTAGACAAATCTTATAATCCATTTACTTATAATTTGGGACATTATTTAATTAAGGTAATTATTTATAATTTCAGATTGGAGGTACATACACTAAGCCAGTAATCCTATCCCCTCAGGTCTCGATTGGAGCTTTGGGCAAAATCCAGGTTAACTAAATATAACTATTCAATCAGCTACTTCATAAATCTCTTTAATCTTACTGTTTGTTTATTAATTTAAGGTTTTACCGAGGTTCGACAAGGAAGGAAATGTAATTAAAGCTCATATTATATGCGTGAGTTGGTCAGCAGACCATAGGATCATAGACGGAGTCACAATGGCGAACTTCTCCAACAAATGGAAGTTCTACGTTGAAAATCCTAGTCATCTTATGTTGGATCTATAGTCAATATTTCTATTAATAAAAGACATGCTTAGATTCGATATTTTATTTTTATAAAAAAACCCCTCCACACAGTAGTAAAAAAATAAACAAAGTATTAAAATAATAATTAATTTGAAATTATTATTACAGATAAGTGAACGTCACGAAATATTTAGGTAATTATTATAAAAAATATATTGATTTATAATTTTTATTATTAAAGTCATTTTGTTTAAATTTTGAGTGTTAAAATATAAAATAGTCAGTATGATGTTTAAAATAATATTACGTCACATTTATTAAAATGAAATTCTGTTATGGTCCATTCGGGAATAGCATTATCTGAATAATCCCTTGTAAATCTTGCAAATGTCTCCAGATAAAATATTGCTTCAGTGTCATCTTCGTTAATTACTCGTTTCATAAATATAAAAACAGTGTCGATTGCACAATATTTCTTATCTGAAACAAGGATATTTTGTTTTGTATAATGGGAATGCCCATCAATTATTTTTATATCTGTCAACTATCACAAACATACACCTTTATCAACCAGAACTTCGATATAAATGCAATAATAGAAAGAGATAACTCTCAGTTCATCGAGCTATAAGTGACATTGCGGTAAGTTTTTAATTTGAATGTATTTTTTTTATATTAAGTGCAAATAATTAAATGAATGCTAACTGTTATTAGAGCTCAAATTAAATTGTTAATAATATTGAAGAAGTATGTAGTTATTGTGAATTACTGATTTAAAGTCCAAGGTTTCTCAACATTCCAACCATAAAAATATGTTATTTAAAAAATAGTCCCGAAATATTTTAACACTAGTTTTAATTTAAGGTCACTTCGGTAACAAAAATATTATATAAAATATGTCTACCCATCACTTATTGATAGATAAGCAGCAATTTATTGTAATCGTATTTTTGTTACAAGCACATTATCTCATTTTTAGATTATATCTACACGTAACATCAATATGTTTTATATTAGTAAATATAACTTTATTTTTGCAACTATCAATAATGGAAAAAAGTTAAATGTACCTTCTAATCTTAAATGGAAATTAGTATTAAAACAGCTAATTTCACTGCTAATAAATAAATGTCTCAATCATGTACATAAGAGAGTAGTTTTTGAATAAACGACTTATTTTTATTGAAATTTAAAAAAAAAATGAGAATCGATAATTTTATAATGGATACATAGTAAGAATGACAATACGTAAATGCAAATTTATACTTTGTGGGATGTAGTGCCGCAACAAGCCGGGCAAACCCATTCAAGAAGTATGTATATTACAATTTAGTCAATTAAAATCAAATACATCCCTGAAATATTTCCATAGATTGTATATTATTAAACCATCTCAAAAAAAAATCTAGTAATAAGAATGTTCATCAACATGTATGTAGGTACTTACATGTGGATATTAAAATATAATAGAAAGCTGAATATGTAAGTATAACCGATGATGATCAAGTATGTAGATTGGTTGAAAATATTTGTTAAATACAGATTTGCGTGTTAATGATTTTAGTAATGCTCGAACTATTTGAATACTCACCTTTAATAATCAAATATTGAACATAGTTGGGAAAAATCCTTTGGACATTCTCTGGAGTCATATCCATCACGGGAATAACGCTTTGTATAACAGGATGTTTTAAATATGTTAGTAGTCTCATTCTCGCCTCTTTGGTTAATAAACCACGAAGGTCGTCAAGTTTATCCTGTTGTATCATTTGACAGATATTACACATCGCCTTAAAACGTAAATATAAATCAATATACATTGTAACTGTAGGTAAAAAAAGTATTAATATTTACATGCAAACTGCCTTTCATGAATCCTTCGAGTGTAAAAGTTGGATCCCACGCGTTCTTCAACATCATCAATCTAAATCGAACATGCATCCAAGTAATTGGGTTTCGATAAAAAGGAATCTTGGGCAGATTATTGTTATTAGTTTTTTTGTCATTCTTGTTTCGATACTTCGCCAACAAACATCCAGATGTACAAATTACTCTCTTAGCCGGTACCAAACACCTACTTTCAATTCTTCTTATACACGGTACATAGCCTCTTGCCAAAGAAATGGATGCTGATCTTGAACAAACATTGATAATTCCATTTCTTAATAAGTTAAGAGCCATTGAGACAACGAATACTAGCTATGATGGAAGACGATTGCTTTGTAACATTAATTGCCTCGATATTCCAAAATATATAAATTATTTATGTATGGCTTACGAAAAAAAATATTCGTTCATATTAATATACATAGTTGAAATAACTTCAATACACATCATTATAAAGCCATAATGTATTTTATGCACTTTTTTTTAATTTAATCATAAAATAATGATCACGTATGTACCTATATATAACTCAACATTTGTATGAATACAGAAATTATGATGACGAAGACCATTTTATTGGTTACGACTGCAATCCAATTATTTATAAATGGAGCTAAAGGATGTGTTCCAAGTGTTACAACAGTTAGCGGTACAAAAGCAAAGACGGAATTCTGTTCTGGCGATTTAATTTTCGATGAAGATTTTTCATATTTCGATCATTCAATATGGCAACATGAAAATACGCTGGCTGGAGGAGGAGTATGTCTTATTTTGAATTAAATTAAAAATATTCATTCAATGGCTATTTTCTTTAAGAATTGGGAGTTTCAATATTATACAAATAATAGAACGAACAGTTTTACTAAAGACGGCATTCTCAATATTCGCCCCACATTACTATCTGATGAATATGGAGAAGAATTCTTAAGTAAGGGAACTTTTGATGTCAATGGTGGAGCCCCTGCAGATCAGTGAGTTGCTTATGATTTTTAATTTATTTTATGATAAACAATGTATTTTTAGATGTACAAATCCCTCATTTTACGGTTGTGTGAGAGCAGGAACTCCAGATTTTACACTGAATCCAATAAAGAGTGCCAGGATTCGCACGGTGAATTCTTTTAATTTTCGTTACGGAAAACTAGAAATAAAAGCAAAAACACCACTCGGCGATTGGCTTTGGCCTGGTAATTTCAAATAATTAAATTTATATATTCACGATTTATTTTTATAAATGATTGAAGCTATATGGCTAATGCCGACACACAATGCATATGGGTCATGGCCGGCCTCGGGTGAAATTGATTTGATGGAATCCAGAGGGAATAAAAAATTGATATATTACGAAGAAAATATAGGAGTGGAAGAAGTAACTTCTTCTTTACATTTTGGACCTAACTGGAAATTCGATGTAGGAAATCTGTATACATTCACTTCAAAGAAAAATTCATCGGGTTTTAATGATGCATTCCACATTTATCAACTTGAATGGACACCTGGTAGAAAAATTGCAATAAATATTTTTATACAAATAGTAAATTATAGGGGATATATTCTTATAGATTACATTAAATTCAGTATTGACAATGAAGAACAAAAAACAATTCAACCGCCTGAAGGTGGATTTTGGGAACTCGGTCAGTTGAATAAAACAAATCTAGAGAATCCTTGGAAATATGGTACAAAAATGGCACCTTTCGATGAACAGGTTTATATCTAATAATTCATAAATATTTAAAAAATTCGTTCTTTCAAAAACATTTTATTTATTTTAGTTCTATCTGATTATAAATATTGCGGTGGGAGGGACAAGTGGTTTCTTTCCTGATGAAGCTAGCAATTCTGATCCAAAACCATGGTCTAATACCTCTCCTACGGTGAGTTGATAGTAATTTTATTATATTTTTAATTCAAATATTGACCAAATCAAAATCATCTTTATTTTTTTAACAGGCAATCAAAGATTTTTGGAAAGGCAAAGACTATTGGTATAAGACTTGGGATTCTGAAATGTCTTCACTTCAAGTTGATTATGTAAAAATATGGGCACTGTAAATTATAATTTTAATAAAAAAATAACAAACCGAATAATTTATTTTATTAAATAATTTTAAAATTCTCTTAAATACCTGAAGAGGAAATGTGGGTAATAGTATCTACCCATATTATTTTATTTTGTATTCATTTAAAGTTAATATTATATTTCCCTTAATTAAAGCTAATATTCTAACCGCAATCATATTCAATTTGATAAGAATACTAATTAGGTACAATACTATCAAAACTGTACATGCTTGTCTGAAATACAATATAAGCAGAAAATTAATTATTTTTTACCATTCCTAATTTTGACTGCCAGCCTACATACAATGCATTTTCATTACGAAGGTTATAAACTGCCCTCACTTTTTTATTACATTTTATTGATTTTTAATATTATATGTACTTTCAGGTACAAAATTTAAGGCTTTTATTATTTTAATAGTCGTTCATTTTATATACGCTAAAGAATGCATTCCAAGTGTAACAACTGTAAGCGGTACAAAAGCAAAAACTGGATTCTGTGCAGGGGATTTAATATTCTTTGATGATTTTTCATACTTCGATCTTTCCGTTTGGCAACATGAAATTACATTAGCTGGAGGAGGAGTATGTTTAGTATTTATCTTCTATTTTTTATATTAATTAATGTTCGGTTTAAGAATTGGGAATTTCAATACTATACAAATAATAGATCAAATAGTTTCGTCAAAGACGGTATATTAAATATTCGCCCAACATTATTAGCTGATGAATATGGAGAGGAATTCCTATCGACGGGAACTTTAAATCTCAACGGTGGAACACCCGCGGATCAGTAAGGTTTTTTACATTTAAAATACGCGATATATGATTATAATTATTTGTTGGCTATTTATTAGTTGTACAAATCCGTCTAATCATGGATGTGAAAGGAAAGGTACACCAGATCATATACTAAACCCAGTAAAGAGTGCCCGAATCCGTACAGTACATTCATTTAATTTCCGTTATGGGAAACTTGAAGTAAAAGCCAGAACATCTCTCGGTGATTGGTTGTGGCCAGGTAATCTAATAAATCGGAATCTATTAATTCAATACGTTATTTTTCATCATTTTTTTATTTAAGCTATATGGCTAATGCCTACATATGATTCGTATGGAGTATGGCCAGCCTCGGGAGAAGTTGATGTGATGGAATCGAGGGGAAATAAGTATATGTCATATTATGGTGAAAATATAGGAGGAAATGAAGTAAGTGCGGCTTTGCAATTTGGACCTAATCGAAGATATAATGCCGGAGAGGCCACATTTGTTGCCAAAAAAAATGAATCTGGTTTTTATGATACATTCCATCTATATCAATATGAGTGGACGCCTGGTAAGATTTGTTAACAAAATATTATTTTAATTAAATTTCTAACAGGAAATCATTCAATGCAGATTTTATTAAATTTGGTGTTGATAATGAAGTTCTCAGAATAATTACACCAACCGAAGGCGGGTTTTGGGAACTCGGTCAATTTAATAAAGCAGATCCAAATCTTGAAAATCCATGGAGATTTGCTACAAAAATGGCACCCTTTGATGAACAAGTATTACAATTACATATTTAACCATATAAATTTTCAATTTGTCATATAACATTACCGAAACAATTTTAGTTCTATCTAATTCTTAATCTGGCAGTAGGAGGAGCAAATGAATTCTTTCCCGATAATGTCACATGTCCAGATCCAAAACCTTGGTCGAATGGCTCTCCTACAGTGAGTATTAATTTAATTTATTATCAAATATATTTATTATATGAATTATCGGTAATTTTTATTTCCAGCCAATAAAAGATTTTTGGAGTGCCAAAGATGTCTGGTATAAAACATGGGATGCAGAAAATTCCACTTTCCAAATTGATTATGTAAAGATATGGGCAGTGTAATTTTTATTTGAATAAAAAGAAGTCCCGTTTGCATATTAGTTTTATTTACAAAATATTTACATTTATTTTGATAATATTTAGTAAAAAGTTTTCAATCCATATGATAAAATTTGGGACTCAATATAGGAGAAGTGTAAGCACTTGTCGGTGGTGTTGAATATGGTGATATGTAAGGTGATGTAATCTTCTTTTTATCTCCGAATGGACTTATTCCTTCCCGCATGTAGTATCGATGCTCGATAACCTGGTAATCAAATAAATTATATTAATAAATATGTCAATATTGTGGGATGAGATTTTACTGACCTTATCGAAAAATCTAGTAAGTTTTACAGCGCCTGTGGAACCTGGAGCTAATGATCTGTAAATAAAAATAGTAATGAATAATATATACATAAATGTAATTTATTAGTTCATTACTATTATGTTACCATTTATATGAAATTTCTTACCTAACTTGGTGACAGTTAACATGAATTTCATCAGCTCCACATTGTTCAGCAATGCTATTATTAGTCCTACGAATTTGGTTGTTTCTTTGTTTTTCTTCAGCTAAGTCCCATTTAGTCCCAATAACCAATATTGGTATCTATAAAAAAATACTCTTTTCAATCATCACTTTTTTCAAGGGATTTATGATGAGCTCTATTTTTTTATATTCATACTATTAATTTTAATTGTAATATATACCTGTGTTGTACCCACAAATTGTTCAGGATCAACTTCATGATTGTTTGATTTAGGATTATATTCTTTATTCAATACCTCAGCTAACCATTTTTGAAGATTTATTTGACTCTTCCGATTAGTTAAATCGTGAACTAATATAATTCCTAAAATAATCACATAAATCAAAACAAAACTACATACTTGAACTTGATATATGTACCTAAGTATCAATATACCATGAGTCGGTTGATAAAAAACTCTTCTGGCGTTTCTATGATTATTGAAACCTCCGACATCCCACAATTCTACAAAAAATGTATTTTGAGCTTGTGTTCCTTCCTTGTATTTGTGTAATTTTACATCAACAGAACAACCAATTGTCCATGTGGGCGAAGTTAAAGACTCATTTTGAGAGATTAGATGCGTCAAGGAGGTTTTTCCCACACCTGTAAAAATATACTATTCATTATTGTTATGAAAAACAATCATATCCTAATAAATAAAGAAAAAATGTTCTTTTTATATCAGAATATGCAGAATTATTTTTTTTTTCCAATCTGCAGACAAATTAATTATAGCCGCAATTATGTTTCATATGACCAAGTAAATTTATAACTTTTAGTATATTCGGTAGTTCTAAATAGCGCTCTGTGCGGCAAAACATTTCAAATGTGGCGCGCTGTCAGTGAGGCGCGTGTGTCGTGCTGATGTGCCGCGGTTATTCGATAAATACAACAACCAGGAAGTAGGCGTGGCCTCCATCATTGCTGACTTCTTCTCATCCTGAACTCTGGGATCTTCCACTGTCAGTACGCATTCATATTATATACAGAATCCGTTATTCCGGGTCAAGTGCGTGAACCGAAAAACAATCTACAGGTAAGACGTGTCAGTAATCACAATATTTCAACTGCTACATTATTATATCAATTAATTGTCCATTAAATATTTAACTATATGCCATACTGTTATTTTTTTAACATTATCAGCGAATGTAAACAAACTTTTGAGGTTACTCGCAAAGTCCATAGATGTGTTTATATTAAAACGTATTATTAGTATTGTACTGGCTTCTGACCTGAATCTCCAACTACGACCACCCTCACTTTGTCTATCGCCGCCATCGATTGTTTTTTTTACAGTTGGGCGGTGCTTGTCAATCTAGTAATGAGGTTTTCATTTTTGACACAAACTTCTCGTCCACATACATTATTGTGTTCTTCGATTTACGTATGCCATCGGTCTTTTAAATTATGTTGTCTTACGAATAATCTCTTCTAAATATTCAGAATAAATATGTACGCGTTGGTCATTGCCAAAATATATTCAGATTATAAAGTCTTAACACAAATGGTCTCCTATTAATCATTACTAATTACCGTAATACAGTATATTTTGCCTGCTTACCTACAAAGTTTACTTTAAATACGTATTCCATCGTTATCGCTCATTAAATACAAATACTATAGAAAATTACAAATATGAATAAGAAGAATGTTTTAATTGAAATCTGTCGTAATTGGAATATTCGTAAATGAAGGGATACATGTAGCCGTGTCGTTAGGAGGGTTCGGCTATGGCAACACTAGACGATCAATAGTGACAACATGTCGGGAGTCGGGATTTTCTGAAAGGGAAAACATGAAGATTAAAATGAAAACATGGCGAAGGTGGAGCGTCGCGGCGCTGCTGGCTGCTGGAACAGTCGCGGCCCAGGAGAGTGTGCACCCGACCCCCAGCGGTTACTGCGGCACTTACAGCGGCCAAGTGTGCAGCGGCAGGATCAGCGGACTCGTGTACTATGACGCCAAGGATAACCACAGCAGAACGCAGATACACGAGAAGATCACCGCTGGACTTTACGACGAGATGATCGCCGGCCTCAGGCAGCCTTGCAGGGCCGCCGCAGAGAAGCTCCTGTGTGCGTATGCCTTCCCACAGTGCACTGTCAAGGACGGCGTGGCCGCTGCGCTGCCGCTCTGCTACGAGGACTGCGTGGCCGCCAAGATGCAGTTCTGCTACAACGACTGGGCGCTGGTCGAGGACAACAAGTTGCGCGGAGTCTACTTCAAGTCGCGCGGTCACTTCCTCTTGCCGGACTGTGACTCTTTGCCGAGGAGCAGGAGCGGCAGTCAACAGGCGCCCGCTGGAGCCATCAACTGGAACACGTGCTCCTTGGTCGGCCTGGCGGAGATGCGGCCGGACCTCGTCACCACTGACTGCGTCCAGGGCGATGGCCGCTACTACAGAGGAACAGTGAACATCACCGAGAAGGGCCTCGCCTGCCAACCCTGGGAAGCACAGACTCCTCACGGCCACGTCCGGCCGCCGCTGGTGTTCCCCGAGGTGCAGAACTCGTCCAACTATTGCCGCAACGCTGGCGGAGAGGAGACCGGCCCGTGGTGCTACACGATGGACCCTGACGTGCGATGGCAGCGCTGTAACATTCCTCAGTGCGACAACTCTTCCCGGACTGTCGCTGATCCGGTGACTCCAGATATTCGCATGGGTTCACTGTTCACGCCTCTGCTCACTCTGGCCGTATCTCTCGGCGCTCTGGCCGCGGTTCTCATTTTGCCGTTGATCGGATTCATTTGTTATTTATGTTTCCGCTCTTCTCGTAAGTCGACCTCTCGTCGCCCAGATCCTTCGATAGACCTGGAGAAGCTACCCAGCAATATGACATACCACAGCACCGGAGCTCAGCTTAATCCCAAACTTGAAAAATTAGAGTTTCCGAGGAACAATATCATCTACGTTCGAGATCTGGGACAGGGAGCTTTCGGTCGAGTTTTCCAGGCGAAAGCTCCCGGGTTGATAGCCGAAGAAGAATTTACATTGGTCGCTGTGAAGATGCTGAAAGATGACGCTTCGAGAGATCTTCAAGTGGATTTTGAACGAGAGGCGTGTCTCTTGGCCGAGTTTGACCATCCTAATATTGTAAAATTACTTGGCGTTTGCGCCATCGGTAAACCTATGTGTCTGCTGTTCGAGTACATGGGAAGGGGTGATCTGAATGAATTTTTAAGATCTTGCGGTGCCGCAGAGTGCTACTCTTCGCCTTTCGTCGACCCCGGAGAGGATACAGAGTTGCTGAAAGGAGTGAGGCTGACCCATATTGACCTGTTGAATGTCGCCCGACAGATCGCTCGCGGAATGGTCTATTTAGCCGATAGAAAATTTGTCCACCGTGATCTGGCCACGAGAAATTGTCTAATCGACGACGACATGGTAGTGAAAATAGCCGATTTTGGCCTCTCACATAAAATCTATTTACAGGATTATTATAAAGGTGATGAACATGATGCTATACCTGTGAGGTGGATGCCTCTCGAAAGTATTCTGTATAATAAATACACCCTCGAATCGGACGTTTGGGCTTATGGTGTCTGTCTCTGGGAAATATTTTCCTTTGCCTTGCAACCATATTTTGGAATGACTCACGAAGAAGTCGTCAGATTCCTAAAAGACGGTAACATGTTGGCCTGTCCGGATAACACTCCGCGTTGTGTTTATGAACTCATGCGACAATGTTGGCATCGACAGCCTTCTAATAGACCAAATTTTAGAGACATTCAACAGTCTTTAGATAGAATTCAATTGGAAATAGAACACAAAGAGAATTGTATTGCTGGCTATTCTAGATAAACTGAATTCAAAAACAACGATCGGCGTGTTTTTGCGCTTGTTCCATGATTAAAAAATGACTGAAGCGTTCATTGTGTTGGAGCCGTTTTCTAGTAGTTTTTCTTTTCTGATAACTGTTTATTAATCATTGTATAAAATTATTTTACAATATTTAACAATGTGAAAAATGCTCACCTCACTAAAAGCACCAGTTGTTGAATGAGACTGAACAAAAAATTTATATATGTATTATCATTTCAATAGCTATTACATTCCTTTTAGATATACTGGACACTAAGTTTTTAATCGACAACACAAGTAATATGTTTTGAGAACAACTTTATATTAAATTTCAGTCAAACCATATTCTATGAATATGTCACTGAAAGACTTCACTCAAATGCCAAAGTTTTAATGTTACCTTATGATACTATACTTTAATACAAAATTTGAAGCACAAAAAATTATTCATTGAGATTAAATTTGGGGTACTATAGTTGTCAAGTGGGTAATTATTTTTCATAATTTATACATATCTTAACAAGCAATCTTATTTATTAAATGCAATAATTTTACTACCAAATGTGTCAATTCTTAACAAATTTGTTATCTACGAATCTCAATCCACATCATTTAATTACGTTCATTCCCATAAAGGAATCGTAACTTGTGTGCAATACATTAATTTTTACTAACGCTGTTTCCATGTTCTAGTTATACTTATGAATAGAGTTTAATACTTAGAATTAAAATAATCTCTCTGATTTATTAAATTATTCATAATTTTCCTTGGAAAAATGTGTTTATTTTATTTGTATAATTTTTCCCCATATTTCTATTGTGACTTGGTTTTATGTATAAATTAATCAACTCCCAATAAACTTAAGATACTACTTACTTAACAATAGAAAGACAACCTACAATTTATATCAGTTTTTTTGATTAATTTTTCCTTATCATGGTGTAATATTCTAGTGAGTACCCCTTAATCTAAAAAAATATATATATATATACTTCATGCAACTCTTTGCCATATTTATAAGTGTATTGTTTTATTATTATCATATTACAAGCTGTTAATAAGCTTTTGTACATTTGTGAATAAAGATACCTCGTGATTTGTTGTAACCGAAAAGACCTAAAATTAGATGTAAGGTATTTATTGAAAGCGGCTATTTAATTATTGTAATGATGATTTTTTTTTTTAAATACATTTGATATTTTCATCAACATGCTCTTTTACTCTAAATTTCCTAAAAATTTATATTATTTTCAGAATTTTCTATATCCAGAAGTTGTCAAATATAACTACTGCTTGATGTGAAATATTCACAATTAAGAGAGCTACTCTTTAAACAGTTTAAAATGGGAGATGAAAGAATCGTAACTGAAGTTCCTAGTAGCTTGAAACAACTCGCTAGACTTGTTGTCAGAGGATTTTATAGTATTGAAGATGCATTGATAGTTGATATGCTCGTTAGGAATCCATGTGAGTTTCCTCTTTTGCAATATAAATCAATTTAACAAATGATTAATCATTATTTCAATAATTTTAGGTATGAAAGAGGATGATATATGTGAACTTTTAAAATTTGAACGTAAAATGCTAAGAGCTAGAATAGCCACATTAAAAAATGACAAATTTATCCAGGTCAGACTGAAAATGGAGACAGGTGAAGTACAAGTGACATTTTATTAAAACCTAACAAATCAATTTAATATATATGTGTTATCTTTAGGTCCTGATGGCAAAGCTCAAAAAGTTAATTACTATTTTATAAATTACAAGACTTTTGTCAATGTCGTCAAATACAAACTCGATTTGATGAGAAAACGAATGGAAACAGAAGAACGAGACGCGACCAGTAGAGCTAGTTTCAAATGTCCCGGCTGTTGCAAAACTTTCACAGATTTGGAGGTTTCTACCTTTTATACAGATAAAAGAGTGCAACTTAATTTATTATTTAACTTTAATAAACTTCCAATACCAAAATAAATACACATAATGCATTCTTTACAATCTTTTAATACTACTCATATTAAAAAAACTCATTCACTACTAAGCTAAAAATACAATATAATTCCAGGCTGATCAATTATTTGATTATACTTCTCAAGAGTTTCATTGCACCTATTGCAATTCGGTGGTTGAAGAAGATCAGTCTGCATTACCAAAGAAAGACTCTCGACTGCTTCTAGCTAAGTTTAATGAACAACTTGAACCATTGTATATTCTTCTACGAGAAGTTGAAGGCATTAAACTGGCTCCTGAAATATTGGAACCAGAGCCTGTTGATATAAACACTATTAAAGGGTTTGTTAATTCAACTATGTGTTATAAATCATGTATTAGGACATTTTTAAATATTTATTATTATTTAGGATTCTTAACAAACAATCTCTATCTCGTGGACCACCGTCTAATGAAATATGGTCAGGAGAAGCAACTCGTAAAAGTGGGTTTGCTGCCGAGGATACCCGAGTTGATGTTAACATATCTAGTGGAACGTCGCCAAGTCATTCTATGTCGGACACTCAACAACTTCGGAAAGAACGTCCTGTATGGATGGTGGAGAGCACTATTGTCGGCTCTGAACATCAAGTAATTTATATTTTAAATTATTTAAATATACAATCAAAATACGCCAGGAATGTGAAAAAGTTATTTTAGTCAATAACTACTTAATTATGAGAAATTTTATTTAAAAGTAACACTCTGGCTACAATATTAGTACAAATTTGTGAATATTCAAATAATTTTAAGCCTAGTTATAATCTTTAAATTTATATAAATATTTATACTTTTAATTTCAGAATGATAGTAATAATTCTTCCGATGCTATATTGGACAAAGCAGCATTAACTGCTGCTAGTCAAAAATCAAGTTCAAAAGATAAAAATGACGATATTATGTCCGTCTTGCTCGCTCATGAAAAACAAAACACAGGTAAGAGTAACATTCCTCATAGATTTTTATTATTGTTTATGATAAATAATAATTTTATCCAATACACAGGAAACAACGCCGCTAGTTCACTTAAAACATCAATGGGACAAGATAGTTCTGCCTCTAGTGACGATGAGACAAGGAGTTCATTCAAACAAAAAGAAGATGATACTACAGTTGGTAAGTCATTGAATTCATCATTTTCTTATAAATCTATTTTTAAATAATCTATTATCATTTATTTATTTATTTGCAGTGGAAATGGATAGCAATGATTCAGACTCGGATGACAATGCCCCGACTGTTGTTGTCAATGGCAAAGCAATACCGATAACCTCTATTGATGATGATATTATTGCAAAGATGACACCGACAGAGAAAGAGACTTACATTCAAGTTTATCAAGAATATTATAGTCACATGTATGACTAGTAGCATAATTATAATATAAATATATAACATCTTCCATATAAAATATTGCGCATTTCATTTGTTGCTCATTCACCTCATATATCCATCTCAAATTCATTCTCCTTGTTATATTTCTTTTGACTTTCTGGATTGGACCATTGTAATATAACGTTTTAAGGTAAATATAATATTTGATTCATCATAATATATCAAATATTGTTGTAATTGAATACAGTTAGAAATTCTTTTAGTGAATTGCATTTTTAAGCCGATGATAAATCTTCTTATTGAAAAAACCAATTCAAACTTGGTAAATGATTATTTATATTGAAAACTTCATAACAAAAACAATGTTGTTAAATACATAAATGTGTTGCAAAAGTGTGACAACATTGTTAGTAGTGTCAAAGAACTGTCAGAGTGACAGTTGTTGTTGCCTTGAGGCTGATAACTTATATAATGTATTGTATTCCAACCAGCTGACACTGAGTATTTAAAATGGCCCTTATTTCCTCTATTCTCACCAAACCCCTTAGCAATATTTACCTTCAAAATAGTACAAAACATTGTCTGAAACCATTAGTCCTTCACTACTCGACCAATATCGAGGAAAAATTGAAAAATAATCCAGACGGACCACTGTCTATCTATCAACGAAAAATAGAAGATGCAATAATACTTCCTGATCCCCACCAGAGAGAAGTTGTGAAAGGACTGCATCGTGTTTACAATGATTTGCAGAATTATACCCTGCCTACGATATCGAATTCAATTTTCAATATATTTTCATCATCGAAGAAAAAAGTTATCGCACCCAAAGGATTATATATTCACGGCAGTGTAGGGGGAGGAAAAACAATGCTTATGGATTTATTCTATGATTCCCTTCAGGTAATTTATATATATATGAATTATTATTCTAACCAATTAGCTTATATGTACTTTGTTTTATAGATAGAAAATAAGAAGAGGGTTCACTTTAACGCTTTCATGTTGGACGTTCATTCAAGGATACATCATTTGAAAAAGAGTATTAATCATGAAGTTGGTAGAAGACGACCATCTTCATTTGATCCCATTCCTCCCGTAGCTGAGACAATTTTAGAAGAATGTTACCTGCTATGCTTTGATGAATTTCAAGTAAGTTTAATTATTACTCTTTCACTGTTCATGTTTTATTTAATGAACGAGGTCTCATATCGATAGTAACATGTTTTAGGTAACCGATATTGGAGATGCAATGATTTTAAAAAGATTGTTCACAGAGCTCTTTGATATGGGCTGTGTTGTTATAGCTACTAGCAACCGACCTCCTGACGATCTGTATAAAAATGGTTTACAAAGATCAAATTTTGTACCCTTCATACAAATACTGAAAGATCACTGTGATATAATATCTCTCAATTCGGGAATTGATTACAGAAGAAAATCTGCAGAAAATAATATGGGTGGTACTTACTATGTGTATGTAATGATTTTATTTTGTTGCTAGAAATTATTTGCAAATCAACAATACAAAATATTATTTTAGAGTTACCAAAGACACCGTTGACAATCCAGTTGACAAACTATTTAAATACTTAACATCAATGGAAAACGACATCATCAGACCGCGAACCATCAATATTATGGGTAGGAATGTTAAATTCAATAAATCTTGTGGGCAAATATTAGATACTACTTTTTCTGAACTTTGCGAGAGGGTATGATCAAGTAAATTTCAAGTCATATGTAGGGGTAAAATATTGAAATATGTATATTATTTTTCATATAGCCTCTAGGATCGAGTGACTATTTAATGTTAGCACAATGTTTTCACACAATTATTATTAGAGAGATTCCCCAAATCAAGGCGAAGCTTCCATCGGGTCGACGATTCATCACTTTGATTGACAATCTTTATGACAACAAAACCAGAGTTTGTATTTCATACAATATTTAAAACTATTAATAAAAGTGTTATATATAGTATTAAAGTATTTTACACTATTTTAGCTTGTTGTATCAGCGGATGTACCCATTACAGAACTATTTATGACCCAGGATGAAAATGAAACTCTTCAAGAAGATCACAGCCGAAGAATATTAATGGATGATTTGGGAATAAATAAAAATTCTGTAAGAGAATTGTTTACATAAAAAAAAAACTGCTTTTATATTGTTAATACTTTTAAATATTTCAGGAAAACTTCAATGCTAGTATTTTTACTGGAGAAGAAGAAATTTTTGCTTTCGACAGGTGTCTCTCAAGAATAATAGAAATGCAATCGCAAGAATACTGGAATAAATGGGAGGATAAATAGTCATTTTAGTGAAATGTATCATAATTTTAAATTTTTAGCTAAATAGATTTGACTCTCCTCATCTTTAAAATTTTTGGTCTATTTTTTTATTTCATATATTATGTGATCTCAAATTCTTAATATACTTCATATGTTTTACTTTTTTTGAGCATAATATCAAAAATTAAAAATGTAATTCTACTACGTGTACTTATTTGTCTCTACAATAATCTCCATATGTTTGGTACTTATTTTTTGAAGTGTTTACGAGTCTTACCGAATCTTAATATTTTTTATCTTAATATGTTTTAGAAATTTATTTTTGTATAACTTTATACAAACTATATTTTTGTTGTGAGTTTTCAGATTATAAATTAACTGTCACATGCAATTGAAATAAAATTTCATTGAATGTCAATATTTTGTTTATTGATCCAAAAATCAGTTAAATGAATTTGCTTTGTGTTTTGGTAAAAATTGAAAACCGTCAGGTACCCGCCCCAATAACATGGTGCTTATTGTTATCCAATCTTTACAATCCGGTGATGCCATCAGGGTTTCTAAATCATCCCGGCCTTTATAAAACGGAGGTCGCTCGTTGATCTTCTGTGGTGGTGATTCTAATAATCCAACCGGAACATAACGATAAAGAAACGACAACCATTCCAGTAAAAATCTCCTGGTTGTCTCAACTCCTTGATTGTCTGAGCCCCAATGATCCAAACCATAATTGGTAAATTTTTTCAAGATATCGAATCTTTCAGAGCTTCTTATGTCCCATATTTTTTTTTCTTTGATTTCAGTGAAAACCCAGGGTTTTATCAATGCACCTCGGGCTATCATCACTCCGGATATACTAGGTGCTATGTTACGAACATTCTCATAGTCTGCAAACGACATGATATCGCCATTTCCAAAAACAGGGCATGGTTGTGAAGCCTTGGCACATTGTTCAATATACTCCCAATCTGCAAATTTTGTATACCTTTGCTCTCTAGATCGTCCGTGAATGGTCATCATAGAAACACCCCATTCTGAAAATTTAGGCATTAATTGATGTGCTATTTTGGAATCCTGATATACGCCAGTTCTTGTTTTAATTGTGAATGGACACTTAAGTATATTAGATACACATTTAATGGAGGCTTCCAAGGCATTGGTTCTCAAAAGCATGCCACTTCCTGCACCTTTTTTATATACAAGATCTATAGGACATCCTAAATTGAGATCAACAAAATCTACAGATATTTCTTTTTGAATCATATAAGACGTTTTCGACAGTGCATATGGGTTACTGCCACATATTTGTACACCAAATATATCTTCGCTTTCATGTCTTTTGACTAGAGCCCACTCGGGTTTGGTTCCCTTTAAAAGTGATTCACATAAGACCATTTCGCCACAAGTTATATCGGCACCGAACTCTTTGCATATACGACGAAAAGGCAAATTTCCAAGTGTTGTAAGTGGTGCGAGGTATAATTTGTTATTCCAATCAATTACCTTTTTCTCTCCACTTGTCAATCTGATGAGATCTTCATCTGTAATAGCACCGGATGTTTTTACTAATTTATTACATGGTACATTTTCTAAACAGTCATTCTCTTTGGGAGTGCTAATTTTTGCAGGATTTTTCTTTACAGAAATCTCATTTTTCATACTATTTACATAAGATTCTACAATATCGAAATCGTATTTTCTCTTATGTAAAAAATGGAATATATCATATGAAATTGTATTGGTGGTGTGGTTTTTCCAGTTAGATAATTTTTCATGGTCAATAATATTATAACCCTCCGGTGATGTGTGATCGGAACCAAAACGGCAAGATAAACCTCTAGGACACTCCCCCCGATTTCTAAATACATAACATTCTTCTCCTATATCTTTTGGTTTCAGTTTCAGGTACTCTGCGGGCTCGTGAATATATTGGCAATTGTTGTAAGTACATTTGCGTGGTTCAACATTTTCGCAATTTTTTATCAAAGCAGGGCACAATTGCAATTCCCTTGATTCTCGTATTGGCTTTGGACGACCCTTATTTTGACCTTTATTTTTTTTCTTATTGTTCTTAAATTGTTCATTGTTGTCGTTTAATTTGATAATTTTGTTCGGAGGTTCAAGTGCTTCATCTGTAGCCTGATCATTGTTCTCGGGTTCAGGTCTTCGATGTTTAAAGGGTGCTAAAACGTACTCAGCTTTTACAGCACAAATTCCACTTGCAGCCATGATTCGTTTTTCACGGGATCCAACCTCTTTTAGTTTTGACAGTTATATGTTACCATAACAATACCTTCACATGAATACATTCACACATGAATACAGTTTTTGTAGTTTATTTTCAATAAATAATCCTTTCATGCCTTTTGGTAAATATAAAAAACTCCTAAAAAGTCAAGCCAAGTTTTAAAACTTTTCGTTTTTAAAAAAGTTATAACTTGTATAATTTCTTGTTTTACTAATTAAAAATGACTATGTACTTCCATACTATCACCTACCCTACATAGTGATCAATATAGCCATTATAAAGCATGAAGATGAGTTGTAAAAGGTCAAGACAGAAGTGAGTAGCATTAAAAAGTTGAAGTTCATTTGTTGTTGATAACAGTTTGTCACAAGCTCAGTTATCTTTGTAGTGACTTTAGAACCCGAATTATGTCGATTAATGAAAAATATAGTTTAAGTGAAAAAATCCCTAGAGAATTCGGTAGGTATACAGTAACCAACATAATTTGTATTATTATGTTTATAATCGTTGATTGAAACTTTATTTAAGATAATGATTGGACATGTCCCCCGTTTATCGATACATATATGATTAATAAATTGGCAAATAAAATTACATATAAAGGAAAGATTGATGATAAAAAAAATTGTGCCAATTGGCTACTGAAAGCAATAACCCTTATCGATCTTACTACACTTGCCGGAGATGATACAAGTTGTAATGTTCGAAGACTTTGTCGTAAAGTGAATAATGGTTACTTGTTATTTCAAATTTGCACATTCTTATTGTTTAATGGCAATATTTACAGGCGGCTTCTCCTTTGGATAAAAAGTATTTAAAAGAACTTGGTTCACCACCGATAGTTACTGCGGCTGTATGTGTTTATCCGTCCCGTGTAGCCGATGCTGTAAAAGTTTTAGACAAAATAAATTGTACAAATACGATTCAAATTGCAGCAGGTATTGCCATAATTTAATATACTTTTTAATCCTACTAATATTGTGATGTTTTTAGTTGCATCCGGCTTTCCGTCTGGTTTGTATTCAATTGAGTCAAGATTGATGGAGATTAAATATGCCATTGAATGTGGTGCAACTGAAATTGATATTGTTATTGATCGCAGCTTGGTATTAACTGGTAAATGGGTTTTGCTATATGAAGAACTCTGTAAAATGAGAATGGCTTGTGAAGATTTTCACATGAAATGTATTTTGGGTGTTGGAGAACTTGGTACATTAGATAATGTAATGTTAAAAATAAGATTGAATATGTTTTTTTCATTTGTCAGTGTATGTTTATAATATATTTTAGGTTTATAGAGCATCAATGATTGCAATGTATGCAGGTAGTGATTTTATTAAAACATCAACTGGAAAAGAAACAGTAAATGCTACTCTTCAAGTGGGAATTGTAATGTGTCGGGCAATTAGACAATTTTATTCGGAAACTGGAATTAAGGTATGTTTTTAAATATTCTCAGATCTATCACAAGTATTAGAATAGAATATACATATAGAAATACTTTTATTTTGAAGGTTGGCTTGAAACCTGCCGGTGGTATAAGAACATGGGAAGATGCTTTAAAATGGTTAATTCTTGTTAAACAGGAGTTAGGAAATGAATGGCTAACACCATCTCTATTTCGAATCGGTGCCTCCGGACTATTAGGAGATATCGAACGATGGTTCCACGAGTATTTATTTAAAGAAAAACTTTCACCAAATTCATTCTCCTTTATTTGAATTCTCCAGGGCGACTGTTCAATGGATAATCAATAAAATTATGGTATTTTTGTTTAACATTTTGTATTCTTTTAAATACGTATACATATAAATACATTTTCTAATGATTGTTGAAAACCTCAAAATATTATGTATGAAATATATATTTTATAATATAAAATACATATATGGCAATTTTTCTTTTTAATGTATTCATAATATTGCTAAAAACCTATAGAGATGTGCTTATTGAAATTTTAGCAAAAATAAAATTTCAATAACACATTATAATTGTTGAGGCATAGATAGCCTATACATACTTAAAAATGATTTTTTTTTAAATTTCACATCAGACTTTTCCAAATGATCCCTCAGCGTGAAATCCGTGATGAGGATGAGCATCATAATTGACAACTTGAAGTTTTCCTTGTTTGTCATAGAATCCATAGTGTCCCTTTACATACCCATCATTATCTCGCTCTTCATATCGGAATTGACGATTTTTTCTAGAAGAATTTTATATTAAACCAATAATATTATGTTTGCACTTAAGTCATTTATAATATATCTCACCCCTTTCCTGTATCATAACCGAATTTGTAACTGTGTGGACCATGTTGACCGTGCATTTGGAATTCTGTCCTATCGCCCCCTTCATCATGATTTACTTCATCTAAGCCTGCGCTCTCACTGTGAAAGACTGGTGCTTTAAATCTTGAACCTGTAATAAATTTAAAAGATAATAAATCACATTATCATACATTAAAAGCTTAACGATATTAAGCAGACCCAATATCGAGTTCAAAATAGCAACATCAATGCAATTAAGATTAAATTACCTTCTTGAAATGTATTGAATCCAGTTTCTGATGCCTCTTGTTCTGGTTCATTTTTCACCTTTGTATCTTCAAATAATGCTTTCTATAATATAAATATTTTTAAATATGAATACATATATCCTAAATAAAAAAAATTATATGTGTCACTACCTGTTGCTGAATATCATTTTCTTTCTTGTTTCTCAATTTTTTCTGTGCTTCCTCAAACTTATGTCTCTCTTTTTCATACAGCAGTTCCTTTTTCTCATTATCAGATTGATGATTTTCATGCTCGTCAACCGATTGTTTGATTATTTTTTGTAATTTTCCACCCTTTTTCAATTTGGATATGTCGAGCGATTCTTGATCGATAATTTCAACAACAGCCGGAGAGTGCTTAGAAGTTTTCTTATTTTTACTACCCCCTAAACTTGGGTTGTATTTTTTGGGGAAATTTTGAGTCGGTACATAAAATGAGGGTTTGATTGATTCAGCTCTCGGTAATTCTAATTCCAAAGATGGTGTTGGATAAAGTGGTGGTAACATCTCCGACGAAAGTTTGAGCATTTCCTCATCAGATAATGGTTCAAACTGAGCAACATTAGCAGGCATATTTGGATTAAATTGTTGATTGTATGGCTGGAAATTGGGGATTTGCAGTTCTGTTGACGGAACGGGAGGATAGACTATTGCATGAAGAGCGGAATCGGTTAAAGGAAGATCTACTTGCTTAGAAATTGGATTAATAGGAAGGTAGGAATCATCTTCCGAATAATATTTATCATAAGTTGGGACAGCTTTCTTTGGTTTATTGTCTTGACCTGTGTGGATTGCTTTATATGAAGGCGCCAAATGGCTTCCAGTTAATGAATGTAATGCAAAAGAGTCAACTGCATCTTCTCTTGGTGCTTGGAGCATCACAGAAGGAATTGGTACCAAAAAGCTTGAAGCTGTGGGTTGTGACTCTTCTCCTTTGGGTTCTGTATCTTCAAACTCTTGTGGCAAGTAACTTGAAATTTCATCTGTAGACTCTGGATTCTGCCTAAAAATAGGTGCCTGTAATATTGTGGATAGTTGATCATAGTTGTATTCTAAATCAGTTTGGTTCAGTTGTTCCTGTTGTTCATTTTGAGCAATTGCAGTCGTTACACATAAAGTGAATATCTGAAAAGATAATAATTTATATAAATGTTGAACAAACGCAAAAACTAAAAATAATCAAATTTATATTTAATTAATTAAAAATTGAGTGTAGATAGTGACATATTTTTATTGGACGATTATTGAAACAGTTTTTCAATTGACTTTCACTCTTGCTAACACTTTACTATGATTTTTGGATTATTGATTGCAATTCACACTTTCATAAGTAAAGTTGTGTATAAATGCCTTTTTGTCTAGCTTTCCCATGTAATTATCTTAGCAGAAAGCCCAGCCCAAGTATTATTAGATCAAGAGATATTTCACTTTCTTGCAGTTTATTGTGAAGGGAAAGTACAAGTAGTATAACGAAAACGTTCGTTATGATTTAATGGCGACGATTGACACTTATTTACAGAACATTTTTCAACGCTCATTGTTTTAAAGGAGACAATGTAATTTGCATGTTGAATTTTATATTATTATTGTAATACCCAGAAGAGCGGATGCGAAAGGCATTGTTATAGTTATAAAGAAAACATCATCGATTGTATTTTTTTTAAATATATTTTTTTACATTTAGATTGCGTGAGGACATTAATATCAATGGTGGCAGCTATTAATCTCCTCATAAAAAAATCATCATATATCAATCATCGAATTCTTCAAGTCGGCAAGATCTTTCGAAATGTATTTGTTTAATGTCAACGTGATCTTAATTATTGTGCAACCCGTAATAATGTATTCAAAATGTAATTTTCGACATTTTCCAACATCGGAAATGTAAATAAAAATAAAAAAGTGAAATTAAATTTGAAATGTGCTGCGAGTGGAAATATCGATCATTATTTTAACACGCTTCGTTCACCACAATAGGCCTTCTACATGTGATATGCGTTTCAATAATATAATTAGTCAACTAGATAAATGAATTAATATTGTTTCCTGAAGCAATTGCTCACGAATGCATTAGAATTTTATAAATTTCAAACACTTAAATATTCATGATCAAAAGACATATTCACTTCATTAATTTTACTAGTTAATATTATTAGTCTTGAATTTGGATAGTGGCCAAGGAAAACTATAGATCAAATCCACGACTAAATAATTATTTATCATTCTCTCTGATGATTAAAAAATTTGGTTGGTAGAATTAGGGTAAATTAATAAAAATCATGGAAAGTAGTAATCTTAAAAATAGTACCCCACTAATGAGAAAGCTAAACTGAAACTACACATTATATAATATTATATTTTAACCCTAACTTCCATATAGATATTTTTACAGATTAAAAGGCCACCCTGTATAAAATAGATAAATATACAATTATACTCCCATACTTATTTATTTTAATGAATATTAACTATAAAGACAGAATTAATATTAAACTCTGTATATGTTTCTTTGTCTTTTATTTATGAAGAAAATGTCTAATTTTAAAGCCCCTACTGCAAATCATTCAAGTAATTGACAATATTGTAGCTAACATAATATTATGATTATTATAATGTTTAATTGATGTGACCAATCGCGACCATACGTAAAGTATTATAATATAGTAAATTTATTATAATCGTGATCTTTTGACAGAGTATGTGCAATAATTAATTAAATAACAATATGAGAAAAATTTGAAAACATAATATCCCCATTCATAATACTGTCGATATCTACTCTAAAAATGTATATAACATTAAATTGTATGATAGTTTATTGAATTATGTTAATTGAATAAATAACGCGTAGTACCTAGTTTAACGTTTTCATATGTAAAAATACAGTTTATACTAGAAGTTAACATAAACAACCATGAAAATTATTTAAATATTTGTATAAAAAAAATAAGCTTACCAGAATCCTAGTTGGAAACATTTTGGCACTTTTACTGCAAGGTAATATATCAAACCGAGCGGTTTTTTAAGAACACTTTCCCTCTCTTAATGGAAAACTAAGCCCCGTGATAATTCCAATTTTATCAGACGAACCGTGACTGTTGGTGGATCAGATAGAGACTGGAAAGATCCAAAGTTAAAGAGCAACCGACCGCAACTACGGCCTGTTTACTACTGACAATCAACCGACAACTCTCGCACAATTTATATCACCTTACTTAATTCATTTAGATACGTAAAAAATATATAAACAAAAATTATTAACATTATTAAACGAGGAAGTGCCCCATAATATATTCGGTAATGATGATATTTTTTTATCCTTTACGCATCAACCTGTGTGTGAAGGTATAATTGAATACTTATTGTACATACAACCCTTGTATAAAGAGAGAATTATGTAAGAGAGTACTGAACTTAATATGTAATTTTTAACCGGAACTAATATGATTTTATTTTTCTTCCAAATTTTTCTTTTTATAACCTGATGATATTTTCATATTTTTAGAATATTTTCAGACGTAAATACAGTATAATACATCAATAAGCATCCAAAATTTCATACCAATTTGTTTCTTATGATTATTGAACAAATGAAAAACTTACTAAAATCAGTTGTAATTAGTTTATTGCCTTGATTTTAAACATTATTCACTTTACTTTTTATATTGATGTTACTTTTCACTATCACTATGGATTTTTATATGTTATGTATTGCTTGTAAAAGCCGCAATTCATTAAACAAATAAATAATTTTGACTAATATTTCTACCATTGAACTATATATTTATATTTTTGTTCCTACCCATATTAAATATAAAAGGTCTTAAAACAATTCAGTATTAATTAAATAAATCTGAAAGTTGTACCTTCTCGACAGTTCCACTAGTATTGTATTATTATGTTTATTTGAAAAAAATACCCACCAATTTCTTATACAAAATCCACGATTATTATCCATCATTATTCATCCTATAGATAGTAAAATAATATTTCTGATTGGCTTACTTTTTATATTTAATTGATCTATTATTAAGGGAAGTAATGACCGAAAATAGTTCTTTCAGCAATTCAAACAATAGAAGCCTTCGTCCGTAACTCGGCCGTAAATTACGGTTATTGTAAGAAATCGTACAGATACGTTTTTTTAACATTATTTAGAAATTTTATTATATAATTAAGAAAAAATAAGTGTATTCTTATAAAATATTTTCATGTTACTTCAAGTATTGTTATTTGTTATACAGTTTTATTTTAAAAGATTTCACGGTAATTTAAGACGATGATATTTTTATATTTAATTTGGTTTATCTGATGATTAGTGTGTGCGAAAATATTTTAAGCGGTTTATATACAATTAAAAACGAACAATAATTTTATTGTAATTTTATCAACCTTGACACATAGAGAATTTTGATAAGGCATTGTCTTAATTCAAATTATTGCATAATGTGTAATATTATTAACTTCCTCTCAAATTGATAAGGTTTTTAATGTGTTAAGCCAAGGACAACTCGTCACGACCACCATAACAATATTTCCTATATAATGTGATCATTTCCTATAATTATGTATAACTGTGAATACAGCGTAGTTAAAATATATGAAATGTTGGATGCCAATTTTTGAAGAAAAATATATTTTTTAATTTTTACAAAAATGTTTGCAACTAAATGTATATATATTTGAAAATAATTAATAATTCGATCAATTATTCTGACCAGGATAAACTCTGATTTTCCTGATTGTAAGAGACCATTATCAGTTTGGGACCCTGTCTAATTATTATAATTAACTAGATCACATATAGGGTAAATTCAAATAGAATAGTTTATTTTTAGGGTTATTGAAAAACTTTAAAAAATTGCTATAACTAGATTTAAGATAGGAAGTAGTTAGTTGGGTTGGGTTATTTTTTTAAATTAATAAACTAGGAAGTGTAGTCAAATCACGTTGTTATATTATCCGAATATGAATACCAACCGATTATCCGAGTACAAAAATACATGATAATTTTTGTTGGATTGTTAATCCTAACACTAGTCAAATCACGATATTTCATTCTTTGGTAAAAATTAGCCAACAAATCTTTGATAAATCGGTAGTGAAATATCGCAATTTACATTACACAGTTTGTCGTAAGACTCTTTGATCGTTTTTATTATTAATCACCCTGAACAAATGCAACACAAAGAAAATCGAAAAGAAATTCTAATACATAATAGACTTGAATAAAGGAAAAATTGTAGTAGTGGATTTATTTTGAAATACTATTAATTTTGCAAACACTTTTAACAAGTGTAAGATATAAAGTGTATTTTTTTTGTCTTATTCCTCTACATTGATCTGTGTGAAATAAGATGAAAATGATCTGTTTAACTATTAAAGTTAAACAGAGAATTAACTAGGTTTAAGTATCATCTCAGTATATCCTTTAAAATCCAGGAAATCAGGGGAAAACTAGATCGATTGGGATTTTTTCAGAATTATTCAATCTGAGTTAAATTTATATTAATTCTTTTACACTTGTAGGAATAAATGTATAAATCACCAATTAAAGACGCTTGGATTTATTTATTATTCGTGATTGATTTATGAATTTTTATTATTAATTTTTTTTTATGAAATCTCTCATTACGACTTGCAAAAAATGAACGAATTCAAAGGCGTGACGAAACGGGTCTTTCGTTTAGTAAAATACACAATAAATAGTAACGGAAACGTTTATGGAAAAAATATTTCCAAACAGATCAATGTTTTGAAGTAATAGGCAGAATTTTCTCATTATGCGTTTACATAATAATTTTCACATGTTCGATGGCAAATTTGAACAAATAGTTCAACGAACTCAAATATCGTGACTAATAACGAAGTTCAGATCGAGAGTGAAAATAATATTATTTAATTGTAAAGCCTTAATATAAAATAGGTGCGAAGAGAAGGTTGTTTACGCCTCACTTCCACACATTTATTTTAGATTAATAAAAAAACAAAATTATTTTTTTTACGTATTTTTCAGTACGTACAAATCCTAAAGAAAAAATGCCATTTCGTAAATATTATTCGGTATCGGCATCAAAGGATTTCTGTACCAAATCGGATTTCCCAAATATCTTTATTCTATTTTAATAGAGAAAATGTTTTGTTCGATATACATAAATCGAGTGTGAAAAATATTTCTAATATTGTATTACATCAATAAGAATTTTGTATTTAATAATATCATTTTTAGTAGTGGTTTATAAGATTTATTAATTCAGCTTAATCAAAGAATTAGTTACTTAAATTTTTAATTAATTTTAATAATAGTAATAAAGTATAAGGTCATATTATTTCTCTTATAATTATAAGCTGCGGTCAATCCAAATTATACAGGATGGACTTGAATTAACTGAGATTATTTTATAGGGTTGTGGGGTATTGCAAATACAAGCGAAAATAATATTAAATATTCAAAAAGTATATTATTAATTAATAATTTAACAGAGTACTTCACAGAAACAGCTGATTCCAAGATGCCGCCCCAAACTCGATACCAAAAGCACTATTAATTTTTTTTTATTTATTAATAAAAAAATCACTTATTCTTACTATACCCTACAACCCCCTAAAATATTCTCAGTTAAATCAAGTCCACCCTGTATATGTATATGGTATTTACTTTTTTATAACTTTGATTCCTTAATATATACATCATGTACAACATGTTGAATTTATATTATTTATTTTATTTTATATTCAAGGATGAATAAAGTTTTTATGTGGATATTTAGCTTATTGTACGAAGTTCGGATGCAGACTAAGAATCAATGAACATTATGGCATGTAAGATATAATTTGAAGTACAAATTGGTATAAGGAAAGCATTAGCACGTATTTTGAACGTAAACAAAACGTGATTCGTATAAAATATTAATGGTGAAGATGATTGATTGAAGCAGAGCGCAATGAGGAAGCTCAAGATGACCATGGCATTTGCATAATTATTATCAATGGACAATATCACATTTTATATTATTTAAATACACAACTCTCAACACGCGATGCCATTTCGTGATTTATATCGCAATTTAATCGCGATCACTCTTTTTTACAAATCAATCAAATGTCGGAAATATAAACGATCGTTTAAACATAGTAATTATTTAAGGCGTTTCTCCGTTTCCTTTACAAGACGCGGTATTACCATTATCCCTTCCTTTACTCATCTAAATTCCTCAAGGGAATGCTCGGGTATGACTCTCTCGAGCTCCGTAGAGATGTGGCACTGATGCGATTGGTTTTTCTTGTGATTATATGCCAGTTATCAATCCCAGATATACCAGATATACAGTCGCATCAGTTTGTTTGTTCCCGAGAATTATACGCGTTGTCGCTCTCACTCCTTATTTGCAACCCCTAGGACCCTTCTTCATTAACTCCCCATCAACCAGATCCATAGTTCTTTTGAATGGTGGGGTGGAAAATGACATATTTGTCATGACTTACTGTGCATTCATGAGAAGTATGAAAGAATTCCTTAACTTTAAGCATTCTTGATGTTCTTTACTTGATATTTTTTATAATACGTTGTATTTTTTACATATTAACGTTTCTTTTATCTTGTATTCTTTCTGTTTTTTATATTCTTCTATAATATGTTGTATATCTTATATATTTATGTTTCTTTTATCTTTTCTGTTTATATCCTTACTTCTATAATTCAGACAAATTTCTATCATTGCCTGTATTTTTACCTGTAATGGCAAGGTGATGATGGTTCATGCTTTACTATTATGATTGATTATATATATATATATATATATATTAGATATATATATATTATAAAAAATAATACCAGTCATAGAATGTTTCATTCATAAAACTAGTGATACCTACCCCAAATCACTACTAACCATTAATAATATAAAATTTATTAAATAATAATAAACTTTTTTAAGGCATAACCCATATTTCGAATTCATATACAAGGTGAACTTGAAATAACTGAGAAATTATATCTTACATGTCATAATGTTCATTGATTCTTAAGGTGCCCATACACGGTGCAATTTCAGTAAGCAATCTAGCAATCCAGATTGTATCGCTACCCAGTTTGCACTTGTGTGGCGTGATTGCATGCAATCGCTAGCCGAGCCGGGCTATCGGAGATCGCACCGCCGAAACCCGTACACACACCAACAGACACATATCGCACATGTATTGCGTTTTCGTGTTAATTTTAATCTATGCATGCACAAAATAATGTAAATAATTGTTCGCTTCCCGAGTTTTTTGCTAGAATTCATTGACATGTTCCACGAACAAGAATTCTTGTAAAAGTAAAGACTACCGCAACCAATAAAAACGAGCAAATTCATACAATGTGCTGCACAATAAAATAAATAATATGCTTAAAAAATAAAATGCGAATGTTAGATTCTCGCACTATGGGGACGAGTAGTTGTCCCATGATTGTTGGTCCGATGTATCAGTGCAGGAGTGAGTGTTGAGAAATGAAAGATGGAGTCACTGGCCAGTGTGTTTATTGGAGGTTATATATTGCCGCACGTCAAGAGACGTGTGCTCTGCTCGAGCGTCTCCAGGAAGAGAGCGGGAGTGAGATCTGACCATAGATCTTAGCGGCCAGCTGGAAGTGCATAAATACATATCTGCGCTGTCCAGTAGCCGCTATGGCACAAATCCAAAAAGATGCTAAAGTTCAAAATGCAGCCTTTTATCTATGAATGCAACACGCTTCCCACTAATAAAAATCGCTCGTTGGTGGCCGGACAAGATATGCTAGATGCTAGATCACTCCCCAGATTGCACCGTGTATGCTGGCCTTTAGTCTGCATCCGAACTTAGTACAATAAGCTAAATATCTACATAAAAACTTTGTTCATCCTTGAATATAAATTCAACAAGTTGTACGTGATGAATATTTTAAGGAATCGAAATTATAAAAAAAAAAATTATATACATACCTACATATACAGGGTGGACTTGAAATAACTGAGAATATTTTAGGGGGTTGTAGTGTATCGTAAGCATAATCGAAAGAAAATTTTTTTTTTTAAATAATTAATAATATTATAATTATGGATAGCGACACAATATACACGTAACAGTCACTACTGTGTACTTCAGAGAAACAGTTGATTCCAAGATGGTGCCCCAAACTCGATTCCAAAAGCACTATTGATATAATTAATTATTTTTTAAATTTCATTTTTTTTTTCAATTATTCTTACGATATCCTATCACCCCTTAAAATATTGTAAAATGATCGTCGCTTATTATTATTAAAATAAATACATATTTATGGCTAGGTCCACTAACAGGTGGCCCTAAATTGCGGAATATTTTTTTATTAATTAATATTTATTATAAATTATTTTCAATAGGAAATTACATATTTTTAATGTCGCATTCATTTGTATTATTTACTAAGCAACGTGGAAGTAAAAATCCATCTTAGTTATTCGATTAATATAAACGGGTTGATTGAAAAATATATAGTGCATGAAATTCTTATATAAAATTATGAAAGAATGGTTTTTATCTTATACATAATATGTATTGGAGATAAACAGCGGTGAAAGTCAATTATTGTCGAAAAGAAAACATATTCAATAATGCGAAAATAATACCAATTTAAATCATTCTCAGTACAAACTGATCTTATATAAACTGTCATCTGTCATTAAATGAATAAATAAATTTATAAATATACATGCACTCTCCATAAATCATACTTTATAAATTGTTCGATTTCTCTTAGAATATTACCTATTTATTTCAAAACACTTTTTAACAACACGTATTCTCATAATTTCTCAATAAAAACAGTATAGTTTCGTAATTTTGAATTCATCCTCTTTGATTTGGTCACATTTATTACCCAATTAATTATTTATTACTTAGCTCATAAAATATTCTCGTTGATCAACATATTTAAATAAATGCAATGTAAAGTATGACACCAGCATTATTAAGGTTTGCTTTTATAATTAAAATTCCTTGTATAGAAGATTCATGATTAAAATAATAATAAGGGTTTAATAAATTAATTGAATATATTAAATAAGGATTTTCTATTCTCCCTATGTTTCAATTCAAGCTTTAATTATTAATAGACTGAATTTTAATCACGCCTAATGCCGATAATTTATTTAGAAAAGTTATATCAAATATGTATACCTAAATATATGATTCCTAAAATGAATAAATGCTAATGCAAAAGTAATATCTAAGTGTTAAGTAAGTATACCCGAAAATTATAGCTAAAAATGTTTTTACAACATACTTTTGTCACCAAATTTTATTCTAAATGAATAAGGCAGTACTTCGCCTAACTCAATTTATAGTGTTTTTAATATATGTTATATTTAGAACTTCGATTTGTATTGGACGAATATTATAGTATGTTTACATACAAAATATATTATGTATGTTTAAATTAAAATGAGTAGAAATCTTTAATATCTCCATTTTAATTGTTGAAATTCTTTACAAAATATTTCCTTCATAAAAATATATAACTAGCCATTTTTATATATAATTTACTCATAGAAGTGTCATCATTAAATTTGCACGAGTCCATTGATTGAATATATTTTAATTTATGTGTATTATTAAGTGATTACAAAATAGGTTTCATGAAATAAAACTCAGGTTCTTAACCTTTCTAAGATTTAAATGCTACATTATATCGGTTAAATAAAAAGGAGTTATCAAAAAGCACATCAAACATGGGGTATAATAATTCGATACCTGGAATAATAAATCATCATCATCATCATTATAAGTATTCCTGTTCAGTGAAAGCATTCCTGTTCAGTGATGTAGGTATGGTTGTTTACAATTGTTCCTAATTATATCAAATGTCCATCGTTGATCCAAAGATCGTTGGTATTATTCAGATGATTATATGGGAAGGAAATGAAAGTTTCCCGTAAAATAATGTGTCCGGCCATTGAAACTGAACTTGATCTTGCATCCGACACTGCATTTGAAAGTGAACTCAACTAAACTGTCTCTTTCTAATACCGTATTTGTAAACTGGTTTCGCTGCTATACTTATTAACATTTCAGGGCCTTACAACTCATCATTGAAACACCCTTTGTTTGCATATAAATTATCTGAAATTACAAGGCCTTGTTGATGCGAGTGTGTTTATGCTGATTGGAGATATTTTTAATCGTTCGTCAAGAGTGTCGATGGAGAAAATGAGGCCCTGAAAGTGAGTCGTTTCGAAAGTGAATCTAAAAACTTGTGCCCGTTTACGTGTCATGAAATAGTATATATTTTTTTCTTCAACATTCTTCTCCACACCGTTATTGCCTTGTCTTCAAGTTAACAAACAAGTGTCATTAACTTTGCTCTTGACGAGTGTCACGATCGACCGAGATGAGTACATACCGATTAAATCACATTATTAGTAATTATTTATAAAAATGACAATGCTACTGATAATCAAGGTTGATTCCATCCAGACGTGTGACAATATCCACTTTTTATATTTACCTATAGACGAAGGTACCAATATTTCCTTTATTTTGGTATTTTGTGCTCATTAGTTTTGTTTCCCAACGCAATACCTACTGAATAATTCGTTACCTCATTATCTTTCGTCAATTAATTTATTACGCCATTGCGATGTTTGTTCATTTTCTAGGAAGTTGCGGTGGATTGTCTGTAAAAAGTTGGAGACTTTTTCAATACTCGCCACAAGACTTTTTTTTAAAGTTATGCAAATGTTTGATTTACACAGTTTCATGCATTAATCACCCTTTTAAAATTATTTTGTAAAATATTTGTGGTTCATTGATTCCCTGTTTCTTTTATATTAAGTTACGTAATTAATCCACAATATTAGAATTTTCTCTTAAAAATCATCATATTATTGTGTATCTACTTAATAAGTATTAAATCTGCTATTGATTTTTATTAAATATATATACTAATTTAGAGTTACTCATCTTACTTTCCAAGTTAGCATGTAAAAATATATGCACATATTAATTTTTCATATTTTAAAAATAACAAAATTATAAATACTACAATATTTCCTACGATTAAATCCAATACGTAGATGCATAATCAATGCAGAAAATGGATTTCATTTAAGTGTAATGGTTTTCAAATCAGCAGTCCAACAATTATTCAATTTAGTTTCTATCCAATTATCATATCCAAGAAATATTCTGAGAAAGTGAAAGATTCAACAAATGTTATAAAAATATTTATTATAATTAAAAAACAAATCAATTTCACATAAAACAATTGAGATGTTCTTCAGATAAATGCACTGGGATTTATAGTAATTTCATCATTTAAGCTTTTATAAATAAGCGGGAGTCCCATTCTATCCAATGTCACATTGCAACTTACAAAGACTTGTTTTTCAAGTTTTTTAGATAGTTTATTAGCGATATTAACTGAAAGGTCCTCCATACACGGTCCCATTATCTTTGTCGATAAAGGAGCTGTGTTTTGTAAAGGTGAAGTTACAGCAACTGACAAGTCAGTGAGTTCTGGATCAGCAAATCTTCCAATCCATATTAAGACGGATCCCTTCATTTTGATAACGGTGAATGTTAGAGGTATATCGTTGACTTCTTTGTGGAATACATGGGTGCCGAAGGAAGGTTCTACGTATTTTATTTTTGCATTAGAAGTTTGTTGTCGTGGAGATTCATGATCTGGCACACTGGAAACTGCAAAACTGTTCAGCTTTTTCTCAAGATCTGCCATCTGAAAATAAAATCAATTTCTATATTTGATAAAAAAAACAAAAGTAAAAATTTAAAATGTTTTAAATAGAAAATGTATGCACTTGTTTATTAAGCACTGATTTAATTATTATTCAGGGTGGGAATCAATTCAACGGATTTAAAATGTAACATTTAAATTATAGTGTACCAAAAATCAATAAATATAAAGTTCACATTATAGTTTTGTATAAGAAATAAAACCTTTGTGATTCCTTAATATTACTGAGAATTCACACAACAACAACTACTGGTCATGCGCTTGACAGTTCGCTAAGTGTTGCCATATCAAACAACTCTTTTGTATGTTTTTATCTGCTAGCGTTCAATACTAAAATAAAAAATATATCTAATAAATTATTCACTAGATCGATTTAATATTAACAATTAAAGAAACATTGCATAATACATTTTTAAAAATAAAGATTAAATTGTTTTTATTTGATACCGCCATCTGCTGTCAAACATTTAAAACTTTATGTCAAGTTCAATGGATGCATTTTAGTCAAATAAACAGTTTGATATATATATTTTTTTGTATTTATATAAATTAAGATTGATTAATCTACATTGATGATGTATTTTCATTCGTAAAATTAATTAATCCATTGTTTTAAACGAGTACATTTTGATAATTCAAAGTATGCGAATATGTTTTTGCCATAACATTCTTGATTCGTCAAATGCAATGCGTTTTGGCACCGATCATAATTATTTGGCGGTTATTAATGAATGTGGCTTCTCTCGACAGGTTGGATTCATTCAAATGTCTGAACGAATCAAACAGTTCATAATTAAGTACCTACCTGCCTATAATATAATACTTACCTATCTAACTAATAGAATACTAAAGATAAGGGTGTGTAATGGTCCATATAATATTTGGTTTTGAATATCCATATAGGTATGGTTTTAGTATTTTGAAGATGAACGATTTCTATGTAGATAGATGTGTACCTAATAAATATTTTTTATAATTAAAATTATAAAAAAAGTATTAGAGTAACTAAATGCAATTCTTCATCCATGAGTATTTTTAAATGGGTATCTTATAGGCATAATAATATTAGGAAATGGTTTTTGGTCAAGCACACAACTAGCTAAACCCACAAACGTTTCTTATTGGTTAAAATCGACCCACATGAATGATCGCGTTGTGACGTAATTTTTTTCGACTAATGAGATTTTAAGATAATATGATTTTAACAACAAAAAACGTACCCAAATATTTATCAATAAAGTAGTCACATTGATAGAGCAGATAATTTTTTTTTGATCTATTGAAGAATATTATATAGGTGTATTAATGGCTGAATATAACCATTATCTCAATCCTCAGTTGCATAATTAATTTAGATAGTTACGATAGTTATCATTAACATACCAACCAAGTTTTCCAAGTAATTTATAACAAAGCATTTATACCAATGAACTTATATCTATAGAAGTTTCATGCGTATTGTTTTCATACATTGGAACATGGTCGGCACTACTATATGCTCATATTATATTATAATTCACATCTACGTGGGCTATGGATACCTGCAATACTGTAGTACCTTAAATCCGACACTCGAGAGCAAAAAAATATTTGTGTTTCAAAAACATCCAAAATGATCATGTAAATTGTTTGCATAAACCATCCGAAATGATACATTTTACCATATTAAGTGAAAGACGATGTTATGTTATTGAAAATATGGACAAGTGACACATAAACAGTACGAGCGGTAAAAGCGGTACGTTTGATGATAAATTCATCTTTGTCTCCCAAGCATAGTTAAAAAAAATTAGACGAAAAAGAACATACTCTTTATATGACTCTTCTAAAAATACAGAAATGAGAGGGACGTACCTATAAGCTTATACATATTATAGAGATGCCAATAAAAGACCACAATAAATGTGAGGCACCAGCAGTTAGCCGCTTGGGGCGCTGCTTCTACCGCCTCGCCGCCTAACTAATTCAATTTCTATTGCGTCGCTATCTGTCAATGTACGTGGAACCGGCCATGCATGAAAGTATGACGGAATAAATGTTTGCCGCTTCTATATATAAAAGTTTATTGGATGCACCTACATATATAAATGAACGGGATGCAATTATACAGAAGCGTTTTTTTATAATTTATTCTCTGTCATATTTACTGGAAAGTGCTCCCAACATAGATATAAACATTAGATATCACATTGTATATAAGCAGTTCGTGTAATTTTGTTTATCCCGTTTATTGATGCATTCTTCTCTTCTATTCGATAAAGGCATAAGTGTGTCTCCCTTACTCAACATATTTCTAATCACTCCTGAGATGGTTAGTTAAGTGGTAAGTTAGTTAAGTTAAGTAGTCAGCGGTAAAAACTGAGAGTATTTGAGTGTATATTTGAGTCCATATGACATGTAGTAACAATGCATTTACCCATTTTACTGTGAAATATAACTGAAGATATGAAGTGAGATGTTTACAGTATAATGTTTGTCAGGTAACTGATGTTTTTGGCTACTTGATCTACTGAACTAAACACGCATTTATCCACTCATGCGATATCTTATGTTTATATCTATGCTCCCAAGTATTATTGGAACTTCTTTATTATATTGTCGTGACATCTTAATTCCAAGATTGTCCAAGAGAAGTCCCATACAATGATATTGTTTTTACGTGTATTGAAATGTCACGGTGTTTAACTTTGTCATTTGTATGCAATGTTGCGAAAGCGCATGTTTGTCGCCAATTCTTACGCGCTATGATGATCATGATTGGATCGCCAATAGATCGCAATGCTATCAATGATAGACTGGTGAAATACTTGTATACTAGTATCAGTAGTATCTATAATATAATATAATGTACTGTACTGTACTGGAGAGGGGCCAATTAATTTGTTCACCGGGACTGCTCGATTTAGACGCTTGGTCATCTGCCCGACGCCTGTCAACCATCTCTACGCATGCCATTCTAAATTCTTATAACAATCATTATTATTCCTCTATTGTACACTCTCTGCTATCATATTCATACATATATAAAATACTAATATCCGATGACGGACTTTAAGTGACAAACTCGACAGTGCTAGCGAGACAGATTTATGATCATTTAATGGAATGAATTTGATTCAATCAAGAATGCTGATTAATTAATGACAAAACACCAATGAACTTTTATCTATAGAAGCGCCATACAATATTACTTCATACATTCGAATATGGCTGGTCACGAACACATGTACAAGCAATAGAATTTATGTACAAGCGGTAGGAGCAGCGCCCCAAGCGGCTGACACACGAAACTCTTTGGTGCCTGCCTGTATGGTATTGACGTCTTTACAAGTATTATTGGCATTTCTATAATTTAAGCTTATGGCAACATACCTACTAAGTTTTTCTGACTTTTGAAATTGAAATTAGTATTAAACAATTGAAGCGGTTAGTTTAATAAATTTAATGAAGATTTTTTAATTTATCAACATAAAATTAAACGTACCTGAGGTAATTTTATATAAAAATAGAGGCTTTTGAGAGGGTTATTACAAATTTTGTTTTTTTTTAGACACAACAATGTGTTAATTTATTGTCTGTCGGTGATATTAACTATTACTAGTTACACAGGTCACCGACTTAATAATCAGTATTTACCTTACAATACAGAAAATCAGAGTAAACTTGGAACTTGAATAAACAGAATTTTATTAATATCATTCTCGATCTCTCAGTCGTAATAACCGATCGTATCGATTTAAAACATTTTTGACTTGAGCGGGATTTGAATCCATGATCACAATATTTGTAGCCACGCTTCGTATCCCGTTAGCTATTTTGCTGTTTATTTAATGAAAACATAACATTAAATGATTCTTTCCATAAAATAAACTTAGAGAAGAGTCTTGGTGCGATGTTCTTTAATGAAATCGTCGATAAATGATAAGATAAGCTTGTATTGTTTAATATTGAATAATAAATGATATTTGTATTGAGTTGGAGAAATTCAGAGTTATTTGTCAAAAGCTCACAATTAACTGGGATAAAAGGAGCAACCGATTTGTCGCACTTTGCTGGGAATTCGGCCTTAAAGACGCCATTCGTCTACGCTTGATGTGCCATTGATTTTCCTAACAAAGGGCCCCTGCCAACACACCGTGGTATATAATAATGTAATATAGAGGGTGGTAGTGGTGATGGTGGTGGTGGTGGTGATGGTGGTGGGCCACTAGGGGTAGAAGGAGTCGTCGCTCAATTTCCCTCGACAAGGCTCTTGATGACACTCATTTTGAAATTCATCGCTGCGTAAAGAATAAGCGGTGGCCTTCTTGCCAGGGATGAATTCCTACAAACAAACAAAACTCCTATACTTTTGGGTTTATAACAATTATAATTCAATAAACTGAAGAAATTAATTACCCAATGCTGTAAATGAAAAAAATAATACAAACATACCATACAATATTGGGAACTAAGCTTCGAAGCACCTTCACATCATTCAGGTGCAGTTAGGTTTGACTCAGGTTAGAGCATGTTAACTTTAAAAAATATCTTTACCCGTTAGAAAGTAATCATTAAACTAATTATTTTATACGAGTATTACATCAACTACTATAATATTATGAACATAGATCGTTTGATTTAGGTAAGAATAGTGAATTTTGTTAGGTTAGGTTTAGTATTTTAGCTGCACCAGATTTCACTACAACTAAGATGTAAAAAGGGTAAAATGCTAAATAAATCAATATTATTTTCTAATAGAGACCAATTATGTAATAGATATCCAATTAACATTACAATGATAAAATTTTATGGGCATGGAATACTTTGATTAGATACCCACAAACACAAACACAGATTATTAACATAAAAAAATAAATAGGTACAAATTAAAAAAAATAAAACAGTTTACAAAGAGAGAGAAGAAATAAAATAATTTTAATGCAAATACATGTATAGGGTTGGCTTTCATTTAATTTTAATGTACACATTCATCACAAGTAAATGTCATTATATATATAATTTATGATAATTTGTATATTACATATCGATTTCGATCTAATATTATTACAACCCATGCCTCTCGCTAATTTAAAACATATTTTATTTAAGGGTTGTTTATTATTTTTACATTATTAAAACATGTTTAATATGTATGTACATAAAAATTACTGTAATATAAGGGAGTTTTTAAGATAATTCCCAACTGCAATTAATAAAGTCATAAGATAATATTCAGTGGCACCACCCTGTTGTTTGAAGACCTACTTGTTGGTATATAAGTAAAATATATAGTGAGTGGTGAGTACCAAGTCTATGTATCTACCCTTCCATGCTTCCAACTCACCCTCCAACTTCTTCACCCTCAAAGTCTCTCTATATCGTAATTTTTTTCCGACTCCCTCGCACAAAGTCGTAACCAAAAAAATGTGTTTTTTAACCAGATTACGAAGCTATTAACTACAAATAATAATGGATTAATGTTGCCAGCGTACATAATGGCTTTCCTATATATTGAATTAAAAAAAATGTATTATTGATTTTTGTCCATTTAAGTGTATAACATGGTTTATAAAAAAATTGTGTATTCACGAGTCGCCCATGAGATGCAAGTTAGGAGACATATTGGAGTAGTGTTATAGAGGATATTATGAAGGCATGGGTACTGAGGGTAGCAAGTTGGTCCCTTCTTCTTCAAAAGTGAGCAACCACCTCTCTGAACCCCTAACTTTTTGATGTGGCCTTTAGATGAACGCTACTCTACTTTTTTTATACTTCCTTGCAACGATCAACGCAATCCTTTCAAATACTCGCTCCTTCGCTTAACTTACTTTATGACGAACACTCTGTGCAATTTTAATTCGATCGTCTTCAAACTTTAAAATTTTTTGTTCCATCTTATTCAATATGATTTGTAATTATATTGAAAGAATTTAAAGTGTAGCTTGGATATTTTTATGTCTATTCACATATTATAAAGACGATTCATATGCTGCAATAATAAACAGGTCAAAATAAGAAAGGAGATTTGAATAATGCTTTAGAAGCATATTGTTTAAGCAGGGATCTTTGTAATAATATGTTTTCATTTATACAAAATTCCACAAATTTTATGACCGCAACTTCTTATGATTATTCAAAATAGATTAGATACAATGGTTCAATAAGTAACATCCCAGATAATTTGTGACCCCTACAAAAGAACTTTAAACATTATAATTATATAGATTTAAATTACTTTTTTAGATTAAAAAATATTATATAGGTTTCTAACGGTATTCGCTCTAAGGTTTTTATTGAAAATATTAGAATTTATATATTAAGAATGTGAATATACCTACATTATGAGCTAATTGAAAATATTTTAAGGGAAAGTATCACGAAAATATAAAAAAATATTATTATTTTTTACCCTATTTAAAAATAATTAAACATTACACAATAAAAATTTTTGTTACATATATATTTGCGATATCCAAGCTCCCCTTATAATATATCCTTTTATTGAATATCCATAGTATTAAAATATAAATAAAATGTTTGTACATTATGATAATTATTTAAATATTCTAACTTTATGTACATATCACAATATCAAAACCATGCACTAAAGTATATGAAAAATTCTTAAAGATGATAAAAAACGCTTATATACCGTTTCAAATATTTTTTCCATATTATATTAAATATGATGTAGGTACGTATTCGTGGTGGTAATATGATAATTTATATATTTGTGTGGAATCCTGGTGTTTTCCCGCATAGGTAGAATTCCGGTGTTGAGATTGAAATGACTGGTGTTGTTATTAAGAGTTGTTTCGAGGCTAATCGTTGAAAGATGGTTAGGGGTGGAGGGTGGAGGGTTAAGGGTGGAGCTTGTGGTGGTTATGGGGATTCCTGGTAGTATTGGAGTGTCGTCATTCCATTGTCAGCATATTTTTGTTGGTGTGTTCAAAATGATGTTGCTGAGCTTCTATACTAACGATATGCGGATTCTCATATTTACGTGTGACTGATTCCGAAATTCCCTCATATTGTAGCCTACGTGCTTCTTTAAACCACCAGTTAAATATTACAACAATAAATACCTCATAATTATATATTCCACATTTATTCGATCAACATACGAATGAAGAGTTTTAACCATAGATATTATATTTAGGTACCTCAAATGTAAATTGGATGTTGCATCAATTAGGGTTGAATAATCATAATCGAAATAAAATACTCACAAAATTTATTTATCCTCTAAATTAGCATTTAATATTTTGCAACACATGAAAATTCCTGTAAACGACATCCAACCAGATTCCACTTTTTATTAACTATGGGACAGTAATAATATCATAAATATATAAAAATTTGGAAGTCTCCATTTAAAAATGTAAATATATTAGATTTATTTTTATGAGTAGGTATAAAAACAATCCAAAAACTGTTGATATTTAAATCGCCTATAAATATTATTGATATTTGGTGAATCGACACGCTATAAATATTTTTTATGTTATCACATAACCAAAAAATATAAACACACATTCCAAAAAAATATAATTTAAGTAGGTATCTTAAAAATGTGGCGCTTAAAAAACAAGTTTTAATATTTTGCGTTCTTTCGCATAATAATACAATTACATAAATCGATTTTTATCACCTTGGGTGTTATTTTTTTTATAATAAGTGATTTTTACTCTCCCATAAGTGAGTCTAATAAGACATGTTCGCGTGTATCAATTTTAGTTATTTGTCATGTGTCACAGACGGCTACATCTTTCATGGTAGAAAATTGTGGTAGATTTGTAGAAAATGTAGAAGAATTCCAAGCCTCGTGTCGTTGTTGGCATTCTTATGATACGAGATGTGATATGAGAGTAAGAAGATACTCCAATACGATGGCTAACAATATTAATAAAATACTAGGTTACCGTCATACACAGCCACATTCATTATCCTGAATATGAAGATAATTCTATAAGATTATGAATGTGGATTAGCTCTTTAGATTAATTATTATAAACCATACAAATGCCACAACAACCTTCGTATTGCAGTACAATCTTAGATGATTTATGATTTAACGTGACAAATATGAATATAATTAAATTATATCCAAAGATACATTGACTAAGTACCTACAATTATTTATTTATTTATTTTACTTATTAACTTACCAATATACTAATGATAAAAATCAACGTATAAAATAAAATAATTGATGCAGGTATGTAAAAAATATACATGTATTTCAATCATTGCAATCTAATAAGATATGTTGTAATTAAAAAAAAAATCAATACCTAATTGTTACAATTTTCAGTTAATTTTATTGTTAAATTCAGCTCATTGTTTTGGACGTTTACGAACATAGATATGAATTTCAAGAATCTCACTTCAGTTTGTGAATTAGAATTTATATATATATTTACTGGAAATCAAAGCTGGTCTTAAAAAAATAATAATGGAACTGTGTTCCTTTAGTAAAATATTATAAATAAAATTATTATTTAAAAAATCCCTTAAATCTGCAAACAATATGAAAATAGTTATGTACTATTTATAATTATTATATGGTCGAAAAAAGTTATTTGATTTGAAACGATTTACAATATGGATGTCAACCCTTAGTTGGGTTTTTATATAATTCATTATTTCATGTTTATTTTGTTATAATTTTTCTTTGTATTTAAATAGATAATATTTTTTTAAGTCCCATTGATTATTGAGCTAGTGATTGAACCCAATTATTTGTCTCTCTCTGGCAGCCGATTTCCTTATCCACACCCCGTCGGACGTGAAATTTCCCTTCAGTTAAGATTTCAATATATTGTGGTGTTAATTTTATTTAAATGAATAAGTACGGTGATATTATGGAAGATGTGTATTGTATTTCGTGTCGCGCATACAAAGCGCCGCCCATTAAAGTCTTAATTTCACAAGGAATTCCCCTCTATTCTGAGCATTAGCATTATCCACCCTCAACAGCCTCCCGAGATGCCACCCTCGACCACCCCTCGGTCACAGAATAAATCATTATTATTATTCATCTCAATTCTCGACGTGAGGGGGCGTGAAATTTTCATATTATTATGAAACGCCGACGCATGATACAAATTTTACCAAATACGACTGTAAGTCTCCATTCACATATTAAATAGTTGATTTATTAAAATTGTTACTTTAGCTTCAATATAGTCGGTGCAAAGAATTGAAATAACTAAACGAATACAAAGTGATGAATCTGTTTTCACAGCACGTGAAGTATGAAGTGTATTTAATATGTTTGTTCACCGAAATCTACAAACAAGGCTTTGTGCACCAAAGCAACCTACACTCTTGTAAAGCATTTCAAAACACTTCCATTTACGTCTGCTCAATGTAATTTTACCCAAACCATTCCACTGAGCCATAAATTGTAATGAAAATAATACCACCAAAAAATAAAAAAATCATTTTTATATATAAACTTGAAGAGGTGGGTTAAATTAGGTAAGATTGTTAAATATTTAAAGAAATAAGTTTGTAATTTCCACTTTATTTTTATTACAGTCTAACCGCTTTCGACTACCAACATGTAGTCATCTTCAGAGACTTCCTAAGTCCTAGTCCTTCTAAGACTACATGTTGGTAGTCGAAAGCGCTTAAACTGCAATAAAAAAATAATGGAAATTACAAAGTTATTTCTATAAATAATTTTGGAATTTAATCAAGTAATCAACACGATTAATAAGATTGTTAAATATTGAATGCACATATATATTTCGAATATAACCTATACTATTTTAACCTAACCAATACTATTTTGATTATGTAATACTAAGCACCGCTGGGAAATATATAAAATAATATTAATCATTTAAAATGTCAGTATTGTTTAGTGTAAATTGTTTGTACATATTTTAATAAGGTATTGTTTAAAGGTAGGTCATGTTGTATATAACATTATTTTGTGACTCATGGTTTTGATTTTTTCCTTCAACAAAATCTTCATAGAAATACCTCAATTAAATGAACAATAACTAAATTTATTAATTTAATTTAATATATGCAATTATTTTGCATAGAACAATTAATTGTAGAGCTATTGTAAATGGGGATGTTGAATACCTATGGCAAAAAGTGTATTGTGTATATTCACTCACTACTAGTAAAACAATTCGCAATAAACTTTGTCGGCTTCATTCGTCAAAGCTGCATCCGTTTAATAATCACCTGTGAAAATGATAAACAAAAAGCAAAAGAGAGCATTTCAAAACGATGGGAGAGATCCAATTATAGCCATGAGCTTTGATAAAAAAACACACCTTAATACGCCGACACAACTGAGGCCGACCAAACAACTCTCACCCTTCTTCGGAATATCACTTATCTACAATTAAATTAAATTATATTCAATTATTTATATAACTATTATTATAAATGTCAAGTCAAATAGGAGGTTTTCAGTTTAAACATAAGTATTAATTAGTAAAAACAAGCTAATTTTAAAACAGATCAAGGTACATATATTATTTGAAGGTATAGCGGATTTGCGATGGTTATATATTAGAAAGAGGAACCGACTGTAGTGATTGTTTGTGCACGAACGCTTAATTCATATTAAGAAAAAAATATATAAAAAAATTACCATTTATTTTAAGTGTATATGTGTAGTAATAATAGGTGGTTAATACCTATGGGTTCTTACCATATAACCATATTTTTTTTATTAACTTGATAAATTGAAAAAATTAAGAATGTTTACTGACCGCCTGTTAAATTTTTTGTGTAGTTATAGATATTATTTTTTATGATATATAAGAGGAGCTTCATAAGAAGGTTTTTTTACAAATTATGGTCGATGATATTAACTATTACTAGTTACACAGGTCACCAACAGAGCGGCTCCGCCCGTCTCAGTATTCACCCTACAATCCATGAAATCAGAGTAAGCCCAAATTAAGACGATAGATAGGGATTTAATTAATAATATTCTCGATCTCCCAGTCGTAATAAGTGATCAAATATTTTTTCTTTTTAATATGAAGGGTTTAATTTTGAGCTTTGATTTTGCTTTAAAGTGATTTTTTTATCAATTAGATTTTTATTTACTTAAAAATGAATAATACTAATATTGAATTATTATGCTTTGTAAAATTAAATATCTCTAAAAATATTTCAAAATTGATTTAATATTTTTAATCGATAATGTTTTTAGATCTTTGTTTTTAATAGGAAGTTTATTTTTTTTATTCAGAAGAAGTTTAAATTTTCAAGGTAAATCATAAATAACCATACTCATCACAATGTTTATAAAGCGAGTCTCCCATTAAGAATGTTTTTTGAGAATTGTAGTTTATTAGATAAGCATTAGTTATGGGTTAAATATTTTGGAAGTGCAACGGTCAAGTATTTTTGTTCCCCAAACGGGCGATACTTTATTATCTCATTTTACCAGAGTGGTTAGCATTGTTTGCCATCTCTGTTCATCATGAGGCTATAAGTTTAATTGTATTGTGTCCCGTCTTTGTCTATCACAGTGACATGAAGTATACTGGACGAAGCTCTATTTGAAAGAGGGACGTGCGCCATGTTGGATTTCAGACTCTACTTGATAGACACCTTCACGTAAACTGAACCAGTACAGGAGACATCATTCGTATTACACTGCGAATATTAAAATTATTTTATCAATTACTGGTAGTTAATATTAAAATGTTTTGAATAATTCGACACCTGATTGTGTGTGTGATAAATTGTAATATTTAAAGGGTAAATAAATTATGAATACGAGCGCACAGCTGTGTTCGTGCCATCCGCCAATCACTACAGCTGCACTCGGACATTTTCCGAAGGGCGGGGAGGGAAAATCGCAGCCAAGTAGGCGGAGTCCTGACTGCTATTGGAGCCAAGTGAAGGCGACGTGCGGCATACATCAAACAAAAGGCGGAGTCGCAGGTGACGGTGGGCGGAGTCACGCTAGCGGCCAGTGGAGGGGAGAAGGGCGTCCGGTTTCGCAAGTAGTCACAGTTTGCTTGTCGTGTTTGAGCCGCGCTGTCACAGCGGAGCGTTTGTACGGTTATTATCGTGTTTTGGTCGAAATATAAATACTAATTCATATATAAATACGCACTTCTCGAATATAAACAATCATTATTAACTACAGAGTGAATTTAAACACAAATAAACATTGCTCCATGTTTGTAACATTCGTGTGTGTGTGCAATTCTGTGGATTTTTTTACAATTGATAAAGGTAAACTGGTTCTTTTCATATTTATTAGTCATTATTATTTAGGTGTTGAATACATGGATGATACATTATATTAATAACGCATCAATTATACATAAATTCTTATAATATTATATTCATACATACTTTTTTGAAATTAAAATTATAAATATAATTATTTCATTAAAATATCAAAATATTATAAATGAAATTATTTGACAACGGCATTAATCCATAATAAAAACCCGTTGGAAGCGCTTCTTTGCAAGATTAATGCTAATTGGTTATCTGATTTAAACTAAAATATATCAATAATGTCACCAGATAGTTACTCATTTTATATATGGTAATTTTAAGTAGTCGATTGAAAAACTATTTTTACATGTCTATTGTATTCGCGGCGTGAGCGCATTTTGATTCAAATGTCAAATTATTTCAACTATAGCCATTATTAATAAACAAAAATAAATTGTTATTAGTATTTGTGATGGGCACCTAGTAGTTTATTATATTGTTTTTTTTTTTAACAAAATATCGTATGAATGAATTTAACCTCCCGTCGTTTTATTTCTTCCATTATTATCTAATAGTAATTTGATAGACGTGCCCGAATCTAAAATTATAATGTGATAAAAAAAATGAACAAAGTTTTGTTTATTTGTTATTGTCTCCCAATTTCCGTTGGATTTTGACATGAAATATTATTAAAAGATAGTTGTGAATGTATAGTAGTCTGTTTTATTTGACCAAATTAGTATTGGGAAGGTGGAGACTGTCAGGTATCTAATTAGGGAACTGATACCAGGCGGTCGACTAAAGCGGTATCCACAGATCCTTGTCAATCGACGATCAGACCCCTATAATGTCGCTATAAATTTTATACACCATGGACACCCCCGTTTGTGGTAATTAAATTCATTTTAAACAAAAACAAAACTGTCAAGCTGCCTTGTAAATAAAATTTTTAAAGGTGGACATTTTGAATACAATGAGGTAAAATTATCCATCTAATTTCATATAAAGTTATCATCACAGATGCAAATCTTAAATTAAATTTAAAGAAACTTTAACACCCATAACGATTTTTCAATAAATAATTATAGTGAATACACACTTTGAAGTCTACCAAGAAAGATGTCATCTCGTTGAAAAACATTTTTGTAATGTGTTAAATAAATATAGGTATGAGAATATATCCCTAAACCTATTATTCATTAGATATTAAACATTTTGAGATACTTAGTTTGTCATTAAAATATTTCAGTGGATAATGTACCTATTACTAAGATTTACTTAAAAAAATCAATACGTACCTATTATTAATTATAATTAGTGTAAACATATTACACTGTATCTGAAATATATGTATATTTTATTCCACTTATTTTTTATCGATATTTTGTATTTAAATTATATAAAATATTATTTAACTGCGTAATAGCACAGGGAATAAGAGGCGTGGTTACAAATACTCTGGGTTCAAATCCCGCTCATGTCAATTTTTTTTAAATTGAGTGGGAGATCGGTAATAATATTAATAAAATCCCGATCGTTCGTCTTGATCCAGGTGTACTCTGATTTTCAGGATTATACGGTAAATACTGAGGCGATTATTAAGTCGGTCATCCTCCCAGAAAGACCCTTTCAATAAAAAGCTCATCGGGGCGATAATAAATAAATCAATAAATTAAATAAAAAATATTGTCCCTCAAAATCAAATATTTTTACAGTAGATTTGATTATTGTTGATATGAACAAGAATTAAAATGAGGTTTTCTTATAATTTATTAAAGGGTGATTATGGTTAATTTAATTGCAAACAGTTTGCAATAATTTTCTGTCAGTTTATTTTGAAAACTGTGTTATCCAGATAATAAAATTATTCTTGTATTTATTTCAGGCATGGGACCAAGCTATAGTGATTTGAAGAAAATGTGAATTGGCTTATAAGATAGTGAAAGAATAGAAGACGCCCTGCTATGTTAGGAGCGTGTTCAGATTGTTCGTGACGCAGCGTGTACATATATATAATGTATACAAGAGTGATTTAGTCAGTGAGCCGATGATTTTGTGACGAAGAAGTGGTGTTGGTTAAAGCTTGAATACAACTGGTATAATATCCGTCACATTGGCGGTGTTTAGTGTTAGGAGGGGTCTGTTGGAATAAGTCAAAGTGAGTGCCACGGTGGCGGCCGGCAGCCTGGGCGGCTGGGCGGGAGGCAGGTCTCGACACGAGCCTCGCTCCGACCTGCCCATGGGCTGCCCAGAAGTAGTCTATGGAGCATACTACCCTTATCTCTATGGCAGGGCGGCAGGACCGGCGGCGAGGGCGGCTGCTACCTTCGCATCGCCCTTCTCCGCACACCAATACGACAGGGTAAGTTCTACACGCAATTCATCACATCGACTGCTCCAGTGCAAAAAAAAAATCTGTGTGCTCTTAAGTCTTTATATAACTGAGCTACATTGTAGCTGTTTTGTTAATGTTGCATTTATCGTTGTTATTATTTATTAATCTTCAAATTTGTGACGCCTTCCCTATTGACGGGAGTCCCTTGGCCTTTACGGGAGAATATAGTAGAGATGGTTTCCCAGGCCACCACACAGCAATGAGTACTTAAGATCTAGTTTGCTAAGCTAGATCTACCAAGTGACTCCGGTGCCGTGAATCGAACCCGGGAGTCTTCACTCACGAATCCGTTACACTAACCACTGGGCCACAAGGCGGCTCGATTTTTCTGTCAAATTTGTAAATGGGTTTTTATTTTTTTCCCATTCTTTCTATAATTAAATACTATTACTCATGTCAAATTTAAATAAAACATTCTCATGTTAGTTATTGGTAAAAAGATGTAAACACTCTGTACATCTAAGTCTATTTCCAAAGATGTATTGTTCTATCAATCAATGTAAAAACTTATGCATAATAAAGAAATTGTAATATATATAACTGAGCCACATATTCAATCTGGTAACACTGCCTGTCACGTGTCACTCGGCTTAATCATTATTTATAAAATATAACAGTTTACGATTGAATACCTTCCACTGACTGAGAGAGATGAAATGGATGAATCTACATTAGTTGCCGGTCAAATAGGACTATTTTATTATTTCGAAAAAGACCCACTAAAAAGGTTTAAAGAATGTTTGAAAATCAACATTTTTTGATGTTTCACACATTTCATAAATACAATATGTGGCCCAGTTGCATAAATACTTAAGAGCACACAGTTTTTTTGCACTTACGATATTATACGCTGGAGCAGTCCATATGTATGTATCAACGTTGCACTGGGCCGTATTCAATGTAATAGTGTGTTAGTGAGTCGTGCTATATGGTGTGTGTACGAATAGACTAGAGCTACAAGCATACACCCTCATCTCACTATTAAAGGCCCGGTTTCTTCAAGTGGTGTTAAATCGCATGCTACGTGGCAAGTGATTGTATGAATCTCGGGTCATATACAAATATTTCATGACATTCATTAAACCAATCACTATTCCATTCCACAATTTTATATTGTATGTATACTTATGGTTATTTTGACTAATTTTAATTTCAAAACTCACTCGAAATTAGTAGGTATATTATTTTATTGTCATTAATTAATCAATATTCTTGATTGAATCAATTCCATTCGAAGAAAAAATTGCATATGAAACAATGTAACTGTTTAAATATTTAGGTATTGGTATAAGCCAATTAAGAAACCTATTGAATACCTACCTACTGTTTATCTTAGAAATATACTTTTAATAATTGAGTCTATTTTAATGGGAAGCAGGGTATCGCAAAAATTATTAATAGATTTTTAAAATGTTGTGCACAATGCTTAATAATAAATTAATTAACTAATTTAACAGCTTAACTCATCTATTAGTGGTAACCATTTTTATTTCGGCCATATTAATCCGAAATAAAAATACCTATGTATAATTTTCGATCACAAACTAAATTCCACCCTCTAAATTATATTCTTTACTCAAATCAACAGAAAAAAACCACAAGATCGTGACATTTTAATTAAATTAGGGCTTATGGTACTTTATCATCAAAAGTGGAATATACACATTGAATTATATATATTTTAATAATGCCTACTAATATATCTACCATTGCAATAAAACAGTATCCAATGGTCTATTATATAATAATATGCAATTCTATTAAAAGAAAATGTCGACTCTATTAAAAAATATTGTTTTTTGTGATGAAACGTTTAACGTTTAATGCTTTTGAATAGAACCGTGCATAATTACAAAAGTTGTTATGTATTTTTTTGTATTATTTAAACAAAAGTTTGTTTTTAAACTTATAAATAGAAGTTTTGTATTAATTTGAATGAATTGTATTAAACAATTTTTGATTTATTTGTGATGATTATTTATTTATTTTTATCTAAATAATATTTTTAATCTACTTATCAAGTAGTAAATAATTTTTAATTTGTTTTTCTAGAAACTAAATCATTAAAATAAAAAATAATAGTGTATTATAGCAATCGATCAAAACCTAATAAATTTTATATAACATATTATAAAGAAGTAGGTATATTAGAACTAAAACGTTTAATTCGATTATGCAGTAGACTGGCGAAGAAAACAGGTTTTATAAATTATGCATTGAGTTGACTTATTTATATATTTAATATTTTTTCCGACTCTTTACTCATTCAACATTGTTGGTATCTTAATAATAATTATTATTTTATTCTTAAGAGCATATAAAGTCGACCAAGTTAAACTAATAAATATTTAAATTATGTATAAAAGTGTGTGGTTGAAGTATAAACACCTTATTATTTTTCTTTGTTCAAATGATTTTTTTACACATTCAATTTATTTATGACGTCAACGTGAAGTTGTTTTAAAGGACAAGTACATAAATTATCCAAAGACACGATATAGACAAGTTCGATTTGCATTTTTGTCAATAAATGTGTGTATTTATGTCGTTTTTTTCCCATCCACATACGGTTTTTTCATCCGCCATATTGCAACGGTGATTTGTAATTCACTAGTATATTTCTCTACTGATAATCAAGTAATGCAGGTTCGTATCATTACGCCCTGGGCTTGCACATATATAAATAATTTATACAGTTTAATACAGTGTATCTATAAGTTGTCTATCGCAAGTGTCATTCACAAACCTGGATAAAAATCCACAACGGCAACTTGTCAAATCGAGTACGAGTATGACAAATGTGGATACGATGAAAAACTGGCGTGAATTACCACATATTACATACATATATGAATAAACGATCATATTTGGTTATGTCCACATTTGAAAATTCTAAGAAATGAATAAATGCGAGACCAAATTCGTAACTAATCGGTGTCTTTAATGTTGTCATAATCACATACGTGTATCTACGCCACAAGCCACTGACTCATTTTATATATATTTAATAAAAGTTCTATAATACATCAATTCAACTCATTATATGGGGTCATTTGAAATTGTAGCATATTAAATTAAATTTTTATTTTGTGACAGTAGAGTAACTGTGGTTTTGATAATGGTTCAGCGAGGAGAATCAGAAACCGGTCGCGCTTTTAAGTTAAAAAGTGGAAATGCCAACTGCAATAATTCCAGTCAATTTAATTAACACGAAAAAATTACATGTTCATTAAATAATTGAATATTTCACTAAACAAACATTTATTTATACTTTTGTTTATTTGAATAGTATTCATAAAAGATATGATAATAACTATACAAGGAAACTATGACTATCTTTAAATTCGTCCTGCAATACTATGTCTAAACACCTATGAAAAAAGGAACTCTCATAATATTATTTTATATAAATTGATTCAAGATTCTTAATTAAAAAATAAAATTTGATAGTAGATACAGTGTAACTTTCATATATCAAATATGAAGATGGCGGACCAAGGAGATGAGTTTGACTGAGGTAACACTAATTGTCTCACTCAGACTCGTCTACTTGATATTTATACATCCAGTTGTATGGCCTGCTAATATACCGGTTTTATCGCATATATAAGTTATGTCAAAATATTTTATTTGTTATACAACCTTCGTTTGAAATATCCGCATGCGTTATGGATGAGAATGGATGGAAGAAGTGCATGTCATATTATTGTAATTTTTCCTTAATTTTATTATGAGATAAATGAGTTATTTACTATGGGAGAATAATGTTACGTTAACCACACTTGGTAACACAAATTGTATTTTTTAAGAATCAATTTTAATATTTGAATAACTCTTAATCCAAATCGTATGTTTGTATTTTATCATATATAGTCCAATGAAAAGTATTTGTGGTAATTGGGAAATCAGTTTATGTCTTATTCGAGTACCAAATTCAATGCAATTATTCCGCCTAAGTGACCTTTTTACAAGTTTTTTTTTCCAAAAGCCCGAAACCCCATCGAACTCTTTGCCACAACAGTTAAACTGCTTTTTTTCTTGGTCTGAACACCCGAAATTAGGGAGGATATTGCTCTACTACCCGCTGAATACATTAACGAAACGTGAGCTTTTTTTCAATTAGGATGTAAAGGTTCGCAATCGCTACTTTTGTATTACAATATACGTATATCATCAAGAACAAGTATTTTTGGTGGTGATTCGGAACTTTTCACAGCTGCTTTGGACTTTTCAAAAAGGGTGTTTGGAGAGTGATTGGTCTAAAGTCTGATTGACAGTTCTCTTTAGTGAGGGTTTATTCATTTGTCGACGGGAATATATCTTTTTAGTCACCTCTTTCTACGACTTTCAACCGACAAGAAATTATCACCGTTAGTCACTTTACAAATATATTAATTACTTCACTAAAAACCCAATATTTTAACAACTTAATATTCATTTAATACAACCTTTTATTCAAGTCAAAACATTAAACATAGCTGTTTCAATTAAATGTATTCCATATGTTTTTAAATAATGTTATACCTATCCAAAAAAATCATTTGAGATTTTTTGCTACACTTGTTAAAATATTAAATTCCCAGTGTATTTTTTACTATTAAAAATATAAAAAATATACATGCATCATTATCAATTAAACTAAAAAAAACACCCTCTGAAGGTTTTCGAGGTATGAAATTGTTAAAAGAAATTAGCGATATGATTAGAGTTAAAGTCTGGGGAATTTATAAATCTATTTTTAAAATATATTTTATATAAATTTTCATATAATACCTATCGTTTTAAATATATACCCACTTTTTTATGGACAAAATCTATATACTTTTGAATAGTGTTAACAAAATCATAACTACTATTTATAGATTAACAAAAATAAATTAATCGATCCAGTTTTCCACTTGGTTCTTTATTATAATTAATATTTATATTGAACCCACATACAGGTGCAGGTGGAATTTCTCATTGAATTTTCATTAATGATTCGACGAACGTTGTTTGTAATAATTATATTTTTTTGTATCGCAACGAGTCGCATTCATTCTCCGTTTCATTCACAAATGAGATATTAGATAGTGGGATTTTAATTTGGTGTTTAATTTGGTGTAAAACACACGCTACATTGTGGAATATAAACGTTTTTATTCGGTGTTTGCTTTTTTCCTCCCATTGAGACATCCTCGTCGTATATCCGCTTTACGATGCTACCTGGCACCTGAATGCCTTGTTATGATAATTTATTTCATATTAAAACCGCTATAAAGTTTATGTTAATCAATACCCACAATGAGACTCTTTAATTCCTTTTCGTATTTATTTTTAGTTTCGAATAGAACGAGGAAAATATTAGTCCTTTTCGGAAGGCTTTCAAACTGACTCGCAAAAAAACGTGGGAAAACATTCAACCATGCAATAATTTATTCGGGGCAAGGTTACAATGTCGTTCAGGTCTTTCCCATAGAAAGATCGATAATATAGCAAAAATAATCATTTAAAAAAAGGGACTTCCCACTATTGATTTTTTTAATGAAATGTCCGACAGTATTTTAATAATGCCACTAAAATAAATATACTCCTTTAGTGGTAATAAAATGTAATTACTATCATAAACACATCATTATGAATTCGTTAACTTTTTTGCTTTTTAAAGCATGTATGGTTTAAATAGGTATGTGTGTAAAATGTGGGCTTTACAATAGAAAAAAATGTGTACACTTAAAATTCATTGAAGAGACAATATTAAATTTCCTTGTGATTATATTATAATAAAATTATTTTAAACACAATGTTTAAAAAGACTCTTTATGTGAAGCATCGATGGTACATAATGATGTCGGACTTTAGGCTTTGAAGAAAGGATGAGGACCGGTTGTTCAGTGGTTTGATTTATAACTTAGCTGCTGCTATCACTGGTTCAGATCCAGTGACATATGGACGGTTCAATTGTTAGGTATATTATGATTAATACAGTATATTGACACTACCATCAATATTTAAAGTAAAACTATTGAACGGATAAGATTTATATAATTAATAATATTAGTAACGGTTTGTTTTGACTTAATTAAAGTTGTATCGTAAATCAATCTTTATAATCGAGTAATACCAGCACTAAATGAATATTATGGCATTCATAAAAGTCCGGCTCGGTTTTATAATCGCTATTGTATGTTAACTTTATTTGTCTTGTGGCCTTCTTATCGCACTTTCGGATCTCGCCCTCGTGTTATTATTTTTTATATTAGTACCGAAAGACATTAGCGTATATCTTTTTTATTTGGGCGGTCTTGTTCTCGGAATTACCAATTAATTAATTAATTATGCAAACGAGATTAGACAAGATTCTTGCCCCCGGTACAAATATGAGGTCAAAGCACTTACACGGTAACTATTATAAAATATATTTTTAATAACAATTGAATTGTCATTTTTAAATTATTACATATTTTATCCTTGCAATATTTAATTTATATGCAATCAATATTTTTAAATATCGCATAATATGCGATACACATGTAAAGAGATCACGGCTAATCTTATTTATAGTGATTTCCAAACTGAATATAACGAGCGAATTTAATTGGAAATAATTGAATATTAAAGCAGTTACCGCTTAGAAGTTACATAATATATTTATATTGAAATTCAATGGTAGAAAAATTAAATTTCGAAGAATATAAGTAATTATTATTGTACCTATTTTAGATAAAATAAGTAAATAATTTATTAACAGTTGACCTTACCTACTAAAACTTCATATGTTGTATCTACATATTTATTTGCCGCCCATTTATATATATACAAAATAAAAAAATATGGATAATTAATTTTAAGTTTCAAGAAATCAATAAAATGAATATCATTTACCTGCTTCCATGATCAATACTGTATTTTCATTGATAATATGGAAAAGGATTCAGACTCACGTAATAATTAATTATTTTTTATCTACTTAGATATTTGGTTTTGCAGAGAGATTAACATTTTTTATATATTTCGATAGATATAAAAATTATGCAATCTTAATTTCAATTAATGCTATCCTGTTTACCTACTTATATTGATAATAAAACGTAGGTATTTATGTTATTTGATGTCAATTTGTGTGCAATTTGAAAAAAAAACTTCGTTCCATTTAAACTTTAAATTAAACTTAAAAAAGAAATACACAACGAACGTTGTATTTCATAAAATATGGCCAATTTATTTTAGTTAAGTATTAATGTGAGGAGAATGAATAAGTTGATTTGTGCCAAATAATTGAGGTAACGAGCGCGATTGAGCCGTGACACAGGAGTTGGTGTATTTTAAGCTCGGACAATTGACCAATTGACATGATTTAAATAGCTCAGTGGTTTGCGAGTACTTGAACAATATATAGGAGCGGGTTCGTACATAAAAGAGAAGGGAAATGATCGTTTATTTGAGTGGTGTTAATGCAAGATGGCGGCGATGCGAGACATAAAAAATGGCGCTGTTTTGTTTGATGTAGCCGAAGTAGCCTAAGCGGTCAATAGTATCAAAGGAAAGCGGGCGACGTTTTGATGGCATAAGAATGTCACTCAGAATACCATCCATGGACTATTTTTTACCACCACATCGCCATACTTAAGCCTTTAGATACACCATATTCGCTGCATTCGACTATTTATTAATAGATAACCGAGCATTCATGACATGCGAATCATGCATCCCTTAAAGCTTCCGAAGGGAGATTTGTATAATTTTTAGAGAAGATGAGAGAATAGTTGTGAAGAATGTATGAACTCTCTAAGAAGTATAATATTTCATTATTTATCATAAGTATTGTGACCTAACCTAACCAATAATTATGTATATAGGTAGGTTTGATGGAATTATTTTATTCAATGGATGGATTTTCTAAAAAGGTTAGAAAAGAAAACTTTTCTCTATTTCTTTGGTTTTATATTTTGAAACAAAAAAATCCTACCTAAAAACCTTAAATATTTTTCCTATACCTAAGGGGGTGAACTGTTTCAAAATCTTCGTGTTTTCTCTGATCAACAATATTGAAATTTACATTTTCCAATGTTGCATAAAAAAACTAGTCGTTTTTCAAAGCCAACATACACAATGTTTTAGTGAGTGACAAAAACAATGTTTTAGATAATTTATACCAAATGCTGTATAAAGTGGTTTAAGATCGCTGATAAGTCCAATGTTAATAATAATATAATATAACTTGTCTTATGTACAATAAAAAAATTTATAACTTGTCTTATGTACTTAAATAGGTGTAGACTTGTGCAGTAATTATTATTTCAATATTATTCCAATGTGGGTTTTTAATTTGTCTTAAAATAAAAGAAAAGTAAAAGTACCTAATCGAAATGTTGTTATTATGAAATTGATTTATTCAATTAAATAATTTGTATATTTTTGAAAAGAATCTGTAAAATATTTGTTGTGTAAAAAACTCTGTAGGTTTATTTAAATTGGAAGATTTTATAAATACAATAATGAATTTAAATATATATTTTCAAGTAACAGTTGCCTCTCTATCAAAATTTCAGATACTTTCAGTGTATTCTTGTCTTTCCAATAAAAGAACATAATTTGAATACAATATGTGATAATATTATAACATTCTATACAGTATGCAGTGTCTGAGAAATTTATCCTTTAATTATATCTTAAACAAGGATATGTTTTGATACAGCTTGATTAAAGCTTCTTTAATTACGTGCTTCTCTGTATATAATATATGAAGTATTTTGAAATCCTATCAATTAGATGGTACCTAAATATGAATCTCGATTGAATCACAGAAAGCTTTATGCATAATTGATGGGATTCTTTTGTCATAATTATATATATTGTGATGTGAATGAACTGGTAAAATAATAAAAATGAGATAGTTGTTGTGAGGCGATTAATTAGTTGGCATTATCTGACAGGCGGCGCATACTTTAAATATGTGTACGCTACATTCTTAACTGGTGAATATTTTTCAACTCGATCTAGATACGATTCCACAATTATCAAAACAGAAATAGCCATCGCAAATTATCTGTATAGCATATAGAATACGATCATTAAAGTTACATTATTGGATAAATTATATGGTAGAGTTACAATTTCTTGAAAGCTTTAAGATAACATTATAGAGAAATTCCATGCACTTTTTGTAGAGTATTTTTAATGAATATTTTTTTTCCTTCAATTGAAACTGAAAAGACGAGCAGAAATGTTAGACTACTGAACAAATTTTCAAACTTTTGGGATAGTTAGAGAATTAGTACAAGTGGTAAAGATTACCCATTTAAATACACAATTTTAATAAAAATAAATTAGTAGATACATACATAGTAAACAAATATTGGTGATGGAAATATATATTAAATTATTGAAAATATTAACAAGACTATTTTATATTTAAAATATATATATATATATATATATATATATATATATATATATATATATATATATATATATATATATATATATATATATATATATATATATATATATATATATATATATATATATATATATATATATATCCCCATATTGAATATGAATAAAGTGTTATTATTAAATTACACCTATTTAATTTTAGTAAATTGGGATACTTCAACCACTTTCGTTACTAAATTAAATGAGTGGGATTATTTTTAAACCATAAATTGTATTTAACCCGTTACTTATGTTGATGGTGATGATATTTCAGTTGGTGGACATATTTTGTTAGGGGTTTCATAGTTGGCGCCGTAAATTAAAAAGCTGGCTTAGTGGTCGGTGGCAAAGGCGGTTATTTATACCAGGTTCGAGTACTAGACGGTCACGATCTTTGGGCTGTAGTTGATAAAATAGAGAAAATATGTCAAATATACAACTAATCTCTCCCTCCGCCCCCTAATTTATATTATGTAGTCACGGGGGAGTGAACGACGCCCGCCGATTTTGTTTATTTTTAGCGCGCACGCGTAAATAAATCAATACATTCTTCTTTGTTCCGTTACATTTTAAAATCGGAATCGTGCTTTATTTTTTGTCGCAATACAAAGTGCAAAGACACATGGATTTATTAGTGGCACAATGTTTCTTTAAATAGTATCTAATAAACTACCAACTGAAAAATGTGGATAGTTTGCGGTTTGTTCAAATATTCCCCTTTATTACAAGAGAAGTAACATAATTTATTAGTTTTTATAACATTAATTAATTAATTATAATATTTTCAAATAATAATAACGGTATGAAGGATATTAGACAGAATAAATTTTATTTAACAGGAGAGCCAATAAACGATTTTTTTACATTAAATTCATATATATATATATATATATATATATATATATATATATATATATATATATATAATTTGTTTTTGTTATAAGTATAATAAAAAAAATATTGAAGGAGGATTGCTTATTTTTTATTTAATTTATTAAAACTATCTATTAAAGTCGTCTGTGATGATGCCAAATAGTCCTTATATCGTCGAGACAATTTTTAATTAATAAAATTAAATCGATATGAAAAGATTTGAGATATTAAGTAATAAATAAAAATTGATTATAAAATTTTTAATTAGGTGAAATTATTATACCCGTTTTATAACTTATTAGGGTATAATAGTTAATTGCTGAAAAATATACAGTTTAAAATTGACCTTTCAGTGATGAATTATGCACCTATATTTTTGACATTTTGTTTAAATAAAAGGGTTAAAATCATGTAAATGTAACCTTCCGGGTGCATTTATTAGGGTACATTATACCTTATTCAATTTAATTAAAACCGTCGAATGAAAAATTCGAAATATGTGAACAGGCGTAATTGGGCGAAGCTTCTATAGTATTAAGTATGTAAATTGTTTTATTTCAGTAGTCTCGTCCAGCCATACAATTACTATTACCATACTATGTGAGAGGTGTGATCAAAAAGTATCCAGAATAAATAATTGCCGGTATATGTATGAAATATGATATTAAGATATGTATTGTTTGTAGAATGATTTGTGAATTAATTAAACGAAATCCGGATATTTTGTGATCGCACCTCATATTTTATATGAGCACTATCGACGATTGAGCCTCTTGATTAACGCATAGTCGAAATTCATCAAAACCGATGCACAAAACAATGGCTTTCAATTTACATACGAATACAATAACCGACAATCACGAATCCGACCACGTCTCATTTTACTCATTTACTAAAATATAATCACGCACCGCTTTATATATTTTATGAATGTGCGTGTGTTTCATTCATATTTTAATTAATTACTGAATGCCAACTAACTATTTTCTTTCACCTCGGAAAGATCAAATCGACGCGACATTTGGGTAGATTTTCGCTGATAATATAATAATAAATTTGTGTTTTTTTGGTCGACGGAAATATTCACTAATGGAAAGAATTCCTAGACGATCATATCAATTCATTTAATGTGACATGTGAATTATCGACAGAGGCTGAATACCGTCTAGGAAATAACCGCAAGAATCCCATTTGATCTTTGATTGATCAATAAAAAAACATTGAAATTATATTTTATATGATTGGAAATAGATGATTAAATTTAGTACCTACTTACCTACATTAAAAAAATGATATACTATCGTTTTTATGTATATTATGATCTGTTTATTCAAGTCAAACTCCTTTCATTTACAAATATCTAATCAAAGATACCTATTTATTAAAAAAAATATTAGACAATATTTTTATATTTAAACTGAATTTAGTATTGCAAATAGATATCTATATTTTTATTTTTTATTTAACTTTAGACATATGCAAAGGCAAACTAACTCACGGCCGTTATTGGTTGTTTTGTAAAAAAATAGATTAAACACCGTAGTGACATTTGCTTCAAAAACATAAGGAATAATTATTACCTAGTCACAGCTGCTGTATAGTTTCCTTATAAGGTAGTTGTGTTTAAAAATTTAATAATAAATTAAGCTGTAGCTTTAAATACAATTAATGGAGAGAAAAACCATTATGAATATGGTTGTTTAATTTTCATCTGTTTTACTTTACACTCAATTGAAAAAAAAAAACAAAACAAATGCATCCAAATGCCACTTAAATTTTCAAAAAATGGTTTAAAAATTATTTAAGATTACTACCAACTATTAAATAATACCTTAACCTAAAATAGTAGTTCAAAGTTATTACTTGTCAGTATACTTTCCCCATTTTTTCACGTATTGCGACGGAAACTACTGTTATGGCGTTGCAATTATCTGATTGCATCATGATGATATCCTTGTCTGGTGGGGAATTATTTATTAAAAAAAGGTTCAATGTTAGGTTGTCGTAAATTCGTTTAATTGATTTCGGCGAAACGATATTATGAAAGTGATGACAAAAAGTGTGAGCATCGAGAGAACGAGTTGGTTCACAAAGAATGTGCTTTGTTATGGCCGCTCCTTCCCTCTTTTGCCACTAAGCTATTTGCCGCCATATACTCTATATAAGCTAAAAACTAGAACAATGGTCAATGTTGCTCTCAATTAAACCATATCAAACACGACTTAGAGTTCTCAATATCAACAAAAAACCAACACTAACTAGGAACTAATTTCCGCAGCGCAGCGTTTGGATTTCCCATTATATGAAATAGTCTTTTAGTTGTAAAATCAACTGAAAAAATTACATAAATTATTCCACCACACTCTTGAACTTTAAAAATATCCCGTTGAAAATGTTAACGACCTAAATGTTACGTGTTGACAAAATATTATTGACCATATAGCGAATATCGAAAATGTTAATTCGATCGTCGGATATCCATATATGAATAAATACGTAGTTTTTTGGGTGAAAAACGTGCAATTTTGTATATATATTGTGATTTATAGTATGGAGTTTTTAAATGGGAGAAAGCTGAGGGAGGAAATCGAATTAAGAGCTTCCGAACTCTTTTTCCCTTTAACGCGAAATTGAAATCGCAGCTGTTAGTTTTTTTTAGCAATTCAGTTTCAGCCACTGAAGTATTCAGGAGACCGTTCCATTTGTTTGTTTTTTTTATCAAAGGATACATTTTTATTTAAGTGTAATTATCCACAGTATGGTAATATAATAGTAAAAAGAGTATACATGCCAAGTGAGCAATTTGCTTGCTATATTGTCGACTTAATAACGCTAATTACATATGCGTTTTATCGAAAACGATTTCTCAGGTATTCAGAACACAATGCTAATGGTTTTTATATTTTTGTTTAATGGGTTCATAAAATTGTGGATTATGAAGTGGCACGCATTTATAATTTGCATTTTTTTCGTTTCAGTTTAATGTTCAAGCGACACAACCCCTTTCCCAGGATGTTTATGGGGGCGTTGGAGCTCCAGGATCTGCGGGCTCAGTAAGCTCAGGGGGCGGAGCATCCCCAGCTGGAAGCCCTCCCAGACCAGCTCATACGCAGAGGCTAAGGACCAAGGAGGAGGATCTCAGTCTTCATGGGAGGACCAGTGCTGATGGTGAGCATTCTTCATCATTTATTCACCATAGAACCAGTAGTACGCATAAAATATGATTAAGTAAAAGGGTTTCGTATTTCGTATTTTTTATCATTTATTTTAATTTTAATGTAATAAATTGAAATCAACATGAATATTTAGGAGCCGATCTGAAAGAAAAGTTTTTTAATACTTTTATGTGCAAAAGAATTAGGATTCCGGGGCTGTACGACTTTCCCCTAATTAGCTTTCATATAGGTGAATACAGTTGTTTAATTGAACTCAATTGAAGAAACAAAACAAATGCCAGTTCAATATTCGATAAAAATGTTTAAAAATTATTCTAGATTACCACCACCCATAAAAAAATACCTTAACCTGAAATAATCGATCAAAGTTATAACTTTTCAGTATACTTTCCCCATTATTAAATAGGTATAATTCGATAATATAATACAATAAATCTTAGGAACTAAGCTTTGATGTAAATGAATTTAACATTCTAACTAACTATTTATTATTTTATAGTAAAAACAGAGTAAAACCTATTTCAGTTGAGTGTTGAATTTATTATTCTAAAATTGTTACCTTTCATCAAGGAAGTAATATGTTATAAATGAAATATTTTTAATATTAAGAAATTATCTATCAATTTTGAATAATCAGTTAAAGAGTACTGGGATTTGATATTACTTTTAGGAAATATAAAAAAAAATTGATTAAAATTAGTATGTAGGTATAGTCTTGACAATCTCTATAGGAAAACACGATCGTAATAATTAAAATTCAGATCATTTCCAATACTTTTAAATACACATCTAGTCTTAGACTTGTAGTAAGACGACATAGAAGCGAATTAAATATAAAATTGTTATTGATTGCATATAGGTACTGGTGCAGATGAAGAAGATGGGGATGAAAGCTGTCAAGGTGGAAGTGGAAGTTCCAGGGCGCAGTATGTTTCTGCCAATTGTGTGGTCTTCACACATTATTCAGGGGATGTGGCAAGTGTGGTGGATGAGCATTTTACCAGGGCTTTAGGATGTGCTGATAAGAACGGAACGGGATCCAAAGGTAAATAAATATTTATTATATCAATTAAAATAAGCAGGGGTTGGCGAAGGCAAAAAAGTTTTAAAATATGGGTTTATCGGGGTTATGTGGAGTTAATTTGGGAACTCTTTATAAAGGGCTCGGCGTAGGCGCAACCTGTTAACCGGTTCAAAACTAATTTCATTACGGGAGCACCACTTAGGAATTTAATTACGCGTCTTGGGTGGATGGCAAAGCAACCCTTCGAGAGTTGCACCCCATGAACAACTTGGAAGACCTACTACATTAGCGAATCTTCTCTCATATATACTAACACTACACAATCACCCTCTATCTACAGCCTTGCAGCTTCAATAGAACCTATTCTCTCATCGATCTATTCTTACCCATGATTTATCGCTCAAGAAAGACAATTTCTATACCCCATGATACGAAAAGCTCCCACGGTTAAATTTATGAAATTTTTTATTTTTACATTTAAAGGGCCTAAAAATTTATTTACTAAAATATTGATCAAATAAAACACCTATTTATAATATATAAACGGTAAAATAAGTGATCTAAGCAGTGCAATAAGTGAATAATCCATAAACGAACACAATATTTCTATCAAAACATTCATGGATAGTGTTGTTATAATAAATAAAAATTATAAATGATATAGTATTTATTTTGATTTTATTATTACCAATATTTTAAATCCCATTCAAATTAATATACTCAAAAACAAAATCTAAGTTACCAAAAACTGTTTTGAATTTAAATTATAATTCATATAATATTTTTGTGAAATCAGTTGAACCAATCAGAGATTTTACATACTTTAACATTATATTCAAGTGTATTAAAGCATTTTTTCAGAATTACTTCGCTTAATATAATGTTAAAGTATATAAATTATTCAGTTCAAAGATCATAAAAAAATATTACGCAATTTATTGAGTCTAATATATTTTTATAGGTTACATACATATTGTCTATAAAATATAGTTTTTTAAGATGTAGGTGCATAATTTACAAAATAATAATAAATAATGTAATAATAACTCTGTTAATATAGGTTTAAATACTATCTTGACTTATATTAATTAGGTTAAAGCAATTTATTAAATTTAAAATCTATTAGTTTGTGGGTGGTACTAATAAATAAAGCATAATCTAAATGCGTTTCGCATACTCATGTATCAAATAAAACTGGCCTGATTGATGTATTTATATTACACGTCTTATGAAAGTTGATTCAAACTAAATGCACCATTTCAATAATAATAAACACCGGATACTGGATTTATGGGAGAATTAATTTTGTTTAACAAAATGAAATAGTTTCCACAATTTATGTAATGTATATAGTCTTCTTGTGTGGTTATGTAATTAATATAAATATAATACTTGGGGCTTGGTCTTTTTAGTAAGAGACTTTGTGATGAGACACACTGTCTGGGAATGAAAGTGCGAAGACAGTCCATTAGTATGATATTTAGATTCTATTAATGTCTGCTCAAATGAACATTAGTACCTACTTTATGATAATTGCTTCTCAGATAATATTATCGCGCGTTTGTATCATCAACTCTATTCAAATTTGAATATTGCTCCAATGATCGACCAGTTCATTCATTTGATCGTGTAGTGTTTTTATTGACTTGTTCTACTTTGGATACAATTTATAGGATGTACAGTGCCAAGTTCTTAACCTCCGGCTGTGGCTATTGTCTGCTTCAAGGGAAATTAATTTTGTAAATATACCAGATGATATAATTTTTAAGCAGTTTTAGCGTAAACATGTTTATTTTTTTATTTTATAATCAATCTGATATATTTAGAATGCCTTGACCGATCGAGTTGATTTGTGCTAATGGCCATGTTGAATTAACACAGGTACAAATGTTATCCACTAAACCCATATCCAAATATTTGATCAGAACTACGTAAATCACCTTGAAAAATGAGAGTATTGTAAAGCTTATTTAAATCCCGAAACAATTCCATTAGAAGCTTGGTCGTAAATAAGTGATCCAGAAATACAAAGTTAGGTATTCGATTCACGCAAGCAAGTACAACTGGCTTCAGACAAACACTCCTTTGAGAACAACATACTGAATTTCTCTTCTCCATCTCCTAATTTTCACTGCAGAATATACCTTAGTATGACTAGTCCAATACCTGAAGTCATGCTTTGACTAGACTCGATGAATGTGTTAATCGAGATTTCGCCTTTGAAAATATCCAATAAGAACATTATTGATTTTATCATCGAAAATAGTATTTATAGAATTTCGTACATGAAAATAAAGTAAGTCTTTTATTTATGAATTATTTGCAAATGCATTAATCTTTATCGCAGAAACTTTAATGCTGAATATTTTCTTAGACTCAAAAAAGAATATGTACTTACAGAATAATATAAATAGTAAAATTCGTTAATTGACCTGGTTATAAACCACTATCTATTTTTTTTATTTATTTAATAATAAAAAATGGCAATATAGTGATTAATCTGTTACTAAAACAAAATAAAAAAGAATAGGATAGAATAAGTAAATATTCATTTAATTTTCTTGAGCACGCATGACTATATTTTAGTAGTAAAATAAGTATCTATGGGTGATTTTCCTAGTAGTATAAATAGGTACTTGTATAAATTTCGGAAACTGGCAATAATTACATAATTTTGTTACAAAACTATAATGTTTGAAGACTATGTTCAATCAAAAAATGGCCTTTCATTTTATTATTTAAAAAAAATGTATTTATGGTTTAATTATTTCTGAAAAAGAATACATTGAACTATCGAAACTAAAAGAGTACTCATTTTTCAAGAAGACGTTACCCTCATTATAGTATCCTTGTTAGGTGATCTATCCAATGTATCTTTGTGTGGAATATTATAGATATCCAGTTAGTAATATCAGGTTTCTGTGTCTTCATCAATGGGTCATCATTAGTCAAGAGTTAAGCGCATGACAAAGCGTTTCTCTTAAGCATTTATAAATCGGTCGCGTTAGTTAAGCCACAGCCGAGTCATTGTTCCCAGTTTGGCTCGTATCCAGGACGTCTTTATGTCTTCACAACACTTCGAAAAATTATTCACTAAAACATACGATAATGACCCTTCTTTCAATGATCTATGCGGTCGCGATTAGTGGATGTGTTTGTCTTAATTAAATTTGCTATAGCGTGAACAAATTCCTAAGCTCATGTCTGTATTGTATTTGACTTTAAATTTCTTGAAACGGTTTAAAGAATGGCATGTTTGAAGTCTAAGTTGTCAAGAATAAACTCTCAACACGCGTGTAAGATACTCAAGTTGTAATGCGATATAGATAGACGTTGCAATATTAAAGGGCTCTGAGAAATACAGCTGCTCACTAAATCATATTGAAACTCCTAATTATAACACAAACAATGACAAATTAAAAATAAATCAATCTCTTTTCATCGCAGATTTAAAAACTCCCTTTCATAATTATAGAAATTATAATAAAATATAAAAAAAACATGCACGTCTACGTTTAAATGACAAGTCGATTTGACTGCGACATATTTTGGCTTTCTTAACTTCAACTCTAATTAGACGAAGAACATCCCCTTTCATGAAATACATCCCCTCGGCTCAAATGGCTTATTTCACACGAGAAATATTCTGACAGCTTTATTTTAAGTGACATTTACCGAATGAGTAGTCTTCCACACTTCTTCTTTACTACCTTTCAAAATTATTAGTATTATGTTAATTAAATTAAACACACATTTACAAAACTCAACTTACAAATTTAAGATGCAAACAAAATTTAATAAATAAATGCATTCTAAAATATGCCTATAAAGGTTACATATACTAGGTGAGAGTTTTAATATTAACATTTACAACAAATCTTGTATTCGTAGCCTTGGAACAAGATATTGTATAATTATTTACTATTACACATTTTAAGTAGATATATTTTAAATTAACACAAGTGTTATTAAGGCAGTCTTGTCTATTAAGTATAAGTTCGATATCTTTGAAGTGAATCAATTTCAATTGTCTAGTTTCTCATATTATAATAGTGCAGTAATGATGATATTACAAAGGCAATTCAATTCCCTGAAAGGCATTTCTTAGAAGCAAAGCTTAGAGCGTGTACATTCAGTGGTACTTTATAGTCGAGCTTTGCGTGCATTACTTACTATTATAATTATTATTCATACACGCCAGTGAAATCCACACAAAGGGGCCGCAAATTTTCCGGAACTGCAGACACTTTTTAATACTATTTTTATTTGTACACTGTAATTGTGTCGGATAATAAATAGCCTATGTTATTCTGCGCCAACACACCAATATAAGAAAATTACTCATGTGATTATGCCAGATCGATTAGGTAGGTATATCCCAATTATTTAATTAATAAGATATATTTAAAAGTATAGTCACCCATCTATATGTAGGTATTAAAATGATTGAAATTTATGAAAATTATCATTTGAATATTAAAATTTACCTACTTATGTTCATTGGGGAAAAAATATTCCAAACTTTAAGATTTCATTCGATTATAATAACTTGATGTCATAATGATAATATGTTAATGATGAATTTAGAAAAAGTGAAAGGGTATGCATGGGTAGAAATAAATGGAAAAAAGTACAAATAAAATATATTAAAGTGAATATAAGATACAATATTTTATATCAGTTTATTTGTAAACAGAATGAGGGGCTCAGAATCAAAAACCTCTCAAGTCTATTTCAAATTAAATCGATAAAAACCAAAAAAACGTACATTTTACATATAATTATCATTTTATTAAATGGAGTCAAAACATATTTATTATACTAGGAGATTATTTACATTTTTTTAAATAGATTTATTAAACTAATCAAATCAATTAAAAACATTGATTTTAACGGGGAACCTATGACCACAGTATTTGTAGCCATACGCCTTATCTCCTGAATATAATAAACAGCGTAATTATTATTTTCATTTTTAGATATTATGTTAGGCTATTATGTTATAGGGTGCATTTGATTCTGAACCTGCACCTAACCTAAGATTCTCCTTACATTTTATTTTATTCCTAATATAAATCTATTTTTTTTTTTCATTTTGTACTGAATTTTATAGATTATTTGTCCAACAAAGTGTGTACTTTCAGAATGCAGATAATTTAAATCCAAAGCTGTTTTGACCTTCAAACGAAATTCGGTGAATTTGGATTAATTTGTTGAGCGTCAAGCTGAAAAAGGTAGACGGTGATAATAATTGTTTTGTGGTATTCTAAATGTGTAATGTTCGGACACAAAACACCTCTGAAGGATAGATTAGACTGACGAAGCAATAATTTCGTTCACCGTTGACTGGCACTAAGGCAATAATGTCTCATTAAAAATGTTTTATGGCTCCAACTGTACTCCCTGTGAGGCGATATCCTCAACTAACTTTTTGTATGCACAACACTTTCATATACACACTTACAAGTTTTGTATTATGACACAAAAATGAACATCAACATTAATTGTCTGAATTTGATTTTTTCTTTAAACACAACAACGTGTTCTTTTTTGTCTGTAGGTGATCTTAACTATTACTAGTTAAACAGGTCCCCGATAGAGCCGCTCTGCACAATAATCGTCTCAGTATTAATTAATCTTACAATCCAGGATATGAGTACCTAAGTCTGGATTAAGAAGAAAATTTGTAACCTAGTTTTATACCTATATTTATTGATTTCTCGACAAGAGAATAAAGGACTCTAAATACATTTGAAAGAATTATTTTTAAGTTGTCTTATTGAAAATTTAGTGGCTGCAAAATATCAACAAAAATGATTATAAATTAAAGATATACTAAAATATTGAAGTCTTTCTTTAATTATTATTGTTTTATTCGTATTAGTTCGTGTTTAATGATACTTAATAATTATTTAATTTAATCATTATTCTGAATGTTTCTTCAAGAATTGATTAATTGATTTATACAAGATTGAAGAAGAAAGAAGAAAGTCTCCATTTAATTAATGATTCTACTTTCAATTATGAAATTTTTGTCAAAACAAAAGTATTTAAGAGATAATACAGTAGTCGGATAGATTTGGAATTTTCAGAAAAATTATACACTATTTAATAATTGGCATAATAATAATATAAATAGGTAGCATTTTTATATATGTTTAACGTTACATTTTATAGTATTTATTTAAAAAAAAATCAGTACGTGGAAAAATCTATTGTTTCCGTTTTTGGTGTTATGAAATATTAGATGCTTGTTGTTTTATTATTAATTTTAGAAGGAAGTCATTGTGTCGGCTGTCATCGGTTAAGAGTAAAGAGTTTGTTGTGTTTTGGTTGCTTTGAGGCGTGAGATGACAGCTTAATAGGCAACTAACCGACAAATGAAATATCACTCAACTAACTAATACTCTAACACTAATAGTCACTTTTTATCTCGAATACAACGAGCAATTTATCATTTTGTGGGAAATAAATATCTCTCGCAAATTATTATGAAATCCAGACACTTGTTTATAAATACTGATATAAATCTTATTTTTAAAATTAAATACTAATTATTATATTATTGCAATGGAGATATTTGGGTTGTAGTTATCTTTGGGAATTCCTTTATTTGTCATGTATCAAAGGTCTAAATAAATTATATTGTAGTTTGGTCGGCAAAGCTTGTATAGTTTTAGTGGCGAAGAAATACCGCAGCTCTGTGGGAATGCAACACATTGGCCCTTTACTCTCCATACAACAGAGAGAACTTAATCTTTGCGTATCAAGATTCGAATCCCAACGAATGCATCCCCAATATAATAAATATACCTTACTGACTAACAATTTATTAGAATTAAATGTTATTTTTAACTTGCCACTATTATATTAAATTATTTATATACGTAGGCTTGGGTATGTTATAAGCAAGGTGAATTAACAAAGGTATTCTATATATAATTGTTGAACGTGTGTGTATGTTGTATATCTGTCTGTATGGATCCATCCACCATCAGTATTACAAGATGGAAGAATAGTATTATATATAATTATTTTACTACAACTAATACTTATCTAAAATCATTAATTTTTAAATATTATTTGAGATATTTAATAATGCTTAAAAAAATGAAAATTCTCAAAAAAACGGTATTTACCGGGAAACTCGCTTTTTATTATTATTTTTATAATTTTATTTGAAAATTCAAACATATTCTGAATGAAAAAATAAGCAACTTATTACCGTCCTATTAAAAAACCAAGCAGAACATCAAAAAAGGGGTTAAGAGGCGTGGCTATAAACACTGTGGTCATGGGCTCAAATCCCACTCAAGCTAAGAATTTTTAAATTGATTTGATCGGTTATTACGACTGGGAGATCGGGAATAATATTAATAAAATCCCGATCCATCGTCTCGATCCAGGTTTATTCTGATTTCCTGTTTTGTAAGGTATATACTGAGGCGATTATTAAGTCGGTGACATGTGTAACTAGTAACAGTTAAGATCACCTACAGACAATTAACACGTTGTTGTGTATAAAAAACCCTCTCAAAAAGACCCTTTCCAAAAATAAAAAAGCTCCTCGTAGCGTAAATAAATAAAAAAAAACAATTAAAATTACCCTAGTTTTAAATAAGTGCCTAATATAAATTTATTGAAATTCTAGACTTTGATTTAATGGAGATATATTTGTCGTATCTAGGAATGTTTAATGTGTAGATAATTTTACTGGATTGTATACATAAAGGGTATATAGTATTTGAAGGTAAATAGCAATTAGGTTAAGGTGGGGTATGTGTGATCATCGGGGGATATTTATGGGTATCGCGAGGAAGAGACATGGCGTTCGTCCGGGTCAAATAACAAATCAATCCACCAAGCTACCGATTACAGGTTCACGTCCGTGTTCCCAACATAAATTCGACCATATCAAGCCGACCGCATCTCCGGACCGAGCTTTTTTCCCATCGGCCACGTTTATACATACAAGCTTGAGCATTCGGAGCCCTTTACCTCGAATTTAGGATGCTTTGCTATCCAAAACATATAATTTTAATTAAATATATTGAGCAAAATATTTTGTAAATCTTAATGTATAGGGAAACAAGTTTTAAAATTGACGGAGCAATGCGAGGGTTGTATTTAAGACTTTTTTTAAATTGAGGATTATTAATTAAAAATATATTTAAGACCATACATCAAATAAAACATAAAAAATATATCAAAAAATATATATCCATAAAATATTATGTTAGAAATTTTAATTAAAAATATTATTATTTAATATTTTTGTCTTTCTTTCGGGCATTAATATTACTAAATAAATGACTGAAAATTTCAAGTTTTTCTTGTATTTTCAGCCATCTCATTGCAATTTCTCATAAAATAAATTAATTATCGGCCGAAATAATAATAGCTTTAAACTCAAGTATGTATTGAATTTTCACTTGGATTTCCCGAGTATTTCCTTCTTTATTGCAATAATTCATATTTCTTATTTCTTTTATTGAAAACAAACAGCGTTCAAAAAGAATCGGGATGCCTATAGTTTTATAAATGTAGTTTGAAACAGCAATAATAAAAACAAAAGAATATTAGAGATAATGATAAAATGATACATGAGAACAAGGATTAAAAATTAAGTTTATATAAAATATTGGCTGCCTCAGATTTGAAATATAAACCCATTATTTATTATCTACTGTTTTTTGTTAACTATTAAATTTAAGATAAATAAACTGGAAATAGCTACTAACTTACGTTGCAGTCTAAAATTAAATAAATTTGTTAAAAGAAAATACAAATTGTGATCAGATCAATATGGACAATATGGTTTTAAACCTAGCCAATTGTATACTGAAAATGGGAATTATGGAATTCAAGAAACATAATTTTAATTATTAGTGAAATTGTAATTGTTATGTTGAGAAATGCTGGTATTCAAAGGGTGTAAAGCGAATATTACACGATCTCTTTGTGTTTATCTTTCGATGAGATCGAGCAGTGTGAGCGGTGGCTTTTCCCAAGACAACACAACTCCTTCAGGATGATGTGCTTTATGGGTTGAGAAGTGTTAAGTGTTCTACTATAAGCTTATAAGTGTTCCCCAGAATAAACGGAATAAGTCACTCTTATCGTAAGATATTCATCCCATCCCCGCTACTCCTAGTGTGAAAGATTGCCCGTTAATTTTAATTAAACAACATTCCTAGCGTTCGTCCCGGAATTATACGAACCATTTATTATTTGTAGACTGATATAAAACACTTAGTATAAAAATAGACATCAGTTATGCGGCTACAAAGCTGAGATATGCCATCGACACGGGCTCGTTTGCCAAAAATCTCAACCTCAAAGATGTATGAGAAAAGCGTCAAGAATTTCTTGAATCCTTGCTAGTGATTTTCGATCGATTCCCACCGGACATTTCTAATTAGGTGGGATACATACATCACCCGACATTCCAAAGAGCTCCCGATTTTTATGTGAACGTTTAATTAACACTTACATTGCTCTTTAAATGCTTCACATATTTAAATATCTCACGCGTTTGGCGCGAATCTGATACAAGATACGACACCTACATTGTCTGCTCTGCACGAAATCTTATGATAGTATTTTTAAGATTAGGTCAGTTTCACTTCAAGCAAATGAAGCATCAAGAACAATTGGCATATTTTGGTGAAACCTGTAATTACATACATAGGTGCTAGAACATTAAATACGAATATTGTCTGTTGGTTGTAGAATTAATTACATAGTCAATATAATAATTTAATATAGTTCTTTATAAATAAACTTCACTTACTACTACTACTACCAGACCTAGTCTAAGTGTAATGAAGTGCTTTTATTATTTATTTGACATATTCGAGCTTTGCAATCATTTCTTTTATAATATTGCTTTATTATTTAATAATTGTATTATTTTATTACAACTTATTTACACAAAAAATACAAATTTACATCTTCACTTTTCATACATCACGGGAAGTTGAGTGCAAATTTCAAAAATAGTAATTTTATATTATTAATATTATTATGTTTTAAGATTGTTCTGTTATAATATCCGAAAATTCAAATATAATAATAATTTTACCACATAATAAATCAATATTATAAAAATGTAGGCTACGCAGTGCTCTACGATTGTAAGCAATTGAAAAACTGTTTTTTCACTCTCTTAGCCGAGGTTTGGTGATAACTTTTGGAATAAGGGGCGTGGATGCATAATTTTATTTTAAGATTATTATGTTAATGTCGGAATCTTTTAATAGAATAATACATTTTACCGAATTATTGCGAGCAACTGAAAAACTGTTCTTTCACACTCTTGACCGTGGTTTGATTACTACGTATGATTTGTTAAGCTTAGGATTCCTAGGCGTGCGTCGCCGTAAACGTACACCGTGAATACGGTAATATAGTACTGTACTTTTGATCGGTTTTTTATTAATTAGTGCCTTGGCCGAGGCTCAGACGAGTCATTAACTAACAAAAAACCGATCATTGGTGTAGCTAAGTAACTCTACTATCGTATTTACGGTGACGTATGCCTGGGAATCCATTACTTTACTCGGTATTGGTGTAATAAATATTTTGTAAAAAGTTAAAATGATAATGAATATCAACAATCTTCAATATCATATTGGGTATTGGTTAGCCTTGTGATTTTTGATATGAAAAATTTGTTTAAAATATATTTTGAGTTGTGATGTACAATGTCATGGAGTGGTTTTTAATATATACAAATGGGATGGCGCCACTCAGTACAAATGACGGATGAAACGCGTGGTTGTATTTGATCGATAGTCGAGTAGTTATGGGGTCGTAGTTGTCCACGGTTGTCCCTTGGCATCCCGCGGTGCCCATACTCCACCAGGAGACCTTGGCATCCGATCGCGAGAATGCTCCCACCGGTTCCCACACTAATGACACTATAATTTTTTCCCGTCGGACCCCTTTGTGTGTGTTTGTGTGTTTTGCTTAGTTTATTTTTTAAGGTTTCTCGGCTCACTGTCTTCTTTATACATACATATGGGGACCCCTTTCGGTTGTCACCGGGTTGGTTCGTTTTCCAAAACAGATTTCCAGATCGTATCTCTGCGGCGGCGACGATAAAAAATGCACGCGTCATCGGCTGCCGTGATCGGCCTTCTCCTTCTTTATGATTCCAACTCTTATTTTATTGGGGATGATTTATAAATCCCCGATATTGCCCACTATAAACTATTAGCCTGACATTATGTTTTGATGGCTAAAAAAGAATACATATCGACTTCGAATGAGACATAAACATGTTTATTTTATTGCCGAACCTTATTAAAACCTCAAATTACACCCCAACCGTATAAAAGAATTTTGAAATTATACAGGGTGGATAGTTTAATGGAAATGGAAAATAAAAATATTTTTAGCCCAGTCAAATTAGGGTTTTATCGGAATTTTAGCAAAGAAGCTGTAATTGCATACACCATCATTTTGATATTCTAAGGGTGGTCTGAAAAATTTAATGAAATCAGGTGTTGGGTTTGGAAGTTATTCGAGGTCAAAGGTCACAATAATCAGTTTTTCACGATTGCCTCAGTTTATATTGCTTCAATGATGTTGACATCTAAGAAAACATTGTAGAAAATCAAATTTGTGACAAATTTTGTTTAAAAACATTTTTGATAAACCCCACCGTTCGAGTTAGAGAGGGTAGAGAGGCCATACTATGCTATATATATATATATATATATATATATATATATATATATATATATATATATATATATATATATATATATATATATATATTCAATTATTCTTACGAAACCCTACCACCCTCTAAATGTCCACCCTGTATAGATATATGCAAATTATTTTTTTATTTAATTGGGATAAATAATAGGTATGCATATACATGTATAAGGTTGCGGAAAGTTCTCATCGCTTTCAGATAAATGCCGAGACCGGTCCATTCGAACTTTTGTTAACAACATCTTTGTTTTTCGCCATTACGCATTCTATTCCACTCTCGCGAAAAGTTCATCACAAATAATTTCTTCAAACACAGATAACAATACCTTTCATTTGATCTACACAAAGTTTTCATGCTCTGTAAATAAATTGCTTCTTTAAAGTTAATTTTCATATTTTTCATGATTATATTATATATGCGCTGTTTAATATTTTATTATTAACACGCGTAATAGCTCAGGTGATAAGGCGCGTGGGTAAAAATTAAAATTAAAATATTTTTTTTTATCTATATAAGTGATTCGATCAGTTATTACGACTGGGATAATAAATAATTATATTACGACTGGGATAATAAATATATAATTTTCTAAAGTTGATTAGTGGGCGTATAAATAAATGAATATAAATATAAAATATATAATTTTCTAAAGTTGATTAGTGGCTTGCAGTCCGGGGGATCTTGATAAATAACGTTTATGAAAATTTATATTTAAAATAATATTTTTCCAAATCATTTGAAGTGTTTTTGTTAAACCGCGTTTACAATGTAAGAGGTGAGAGTAATGGAAAAATAAACATACTTTCAACACATTTTATACACATATAAAAAAATAGCAATTGTCTTTTTGTTTTTTAATATTTTCTATTTGTCTATGTAATGTACTATGCAAGTATGTAGATCTATATATAAACTGGTGATGTTTTTATTAGTTCACCCAATTTTTTTTTAAAATATTCCCAAAAACCTCTGATCGAGTGTTTGTTTTGCTTGGCAAAATATATTCGGCTGTGTTTTGTATGTGAGTTGAGATGCAAATTACATAGGCGTGTGAAGCAACCGCGCGGCATATATCATTGGGAGGCTTTGAAAAGAGGCTTGACGATTTATTGGCCGTGTAGAACCTGTTGCCGCTAGTGTTGATTCGCCATCCTTTTACATATGTATTATTAAATAAAAATACACGGCCTCTTATTTACCATCATATTATGAGATAACAACCATCAATCAATAATCACGCCGCCCGGCTGATGGGACGCGGTGAAAGCCAAACACCATACATTTAATTCGCACGTTTTTCTCTATTCATATTATATACGTGAGTATTTTGAACAAATATGCAAACTACAATGAACTGATAATGAGAAAAACGAATTGTTATGCTTCAATTGAATAAATGATGTACTATTGTTTTATTATTTTCATCATTAATAGGGCCGTGTTAAAACATGTTAAACGTGTGTTCGTGAGTCGTGCTAGATGGTGTGTATACGAATAGACTAGGGTTGGTATACAACTGGTGTTGGACTGGTAGTATTGGTGTACACGCATACGCACCGCACGCACACATCTCACATTCATTACACTATTATATTGAATACGACCCTATGTGTGAAAAAAATACTGATGAAATACCAATTACTGGAAATTAAACAGTCTTAAGCATTTATTTAAAGAACAATGAAAAGATAAGAGTGTAAGCATTCTAAATGCTAAAGGTCTCTTAATTTTGCATATTTTATAGGAATATTCAATATTATTAATTAATGAAAGGGCTTAAGTGCTTATATATTTTTATTAAAATATTAAAGGTAGCTAGACTACAATATTTTTTATCGGATGTTAGAATCGAAATACGCACAAAAGGGGAATGCAAAAAGAGGTGTAATATTTTTTCAGTCAGTTACTACTTTTGATAATAAGAAACTTAATAAGTCAATATCTCGTTACATTTTGACTTTATATTTTTTTAAATAAAATAAGTGATTAACAAAAATATCTTGTAATGATGTTAAATAAGCGCGTACATAAGTAATAATCCATATAATATTCCACAGTCAAATATTTATCAGTCAACCTTTACACCTATTATTGATGTTAATAAAACATACGTTGATGTGCTCGCACATTGAGTCACATTATGTTTTATGTATGAATCTCAAATTTAATTTATAGGTTGCTTATTTCCAAAGTAAGCTCCAGTTTTGTTGAATGGTCTGAAAGGGTATATTTTTGTGTGTAAAAACGAAGACACGGCGAGATGAATATTTATATGGATGAGATACTCTTATTGAATCGATGCGGCCCATTAGCTCAATGTCGGAGAACACACGGCGTTTAGGAATTTACACCTGCTTTTTATTTTTACACTCCCCGAATAGAATTGTGGACACATTTCTACCCGACCCGTGGAATCTTTCAGGAATTCGACTACCGCTAGTGAGATAAGCCCTGCACGTAAAACCACCCTTCCTGGACACACTGTGTCTATTTTAAAGACAAGGATAATAGACTCTACTCATTTGTAAGTGTCCGTTGGAAAATATTTCAGAGATGCGATCACAACTGTTTCCAATGCATAATTATTATACCTACTTTCAAAATATTGGGTATTTATTACATGGCATTCATCACGCCTCAACACTTGAGATAATATATTATATTCTTAAAGAATTTTTCATACTATCTTAGCACATCTGTCTTATATAAAAGTATGCCAATTAAAATAACATTTTTTTTAATTCCAATTGTCTCTCAATCAATGTGAGCTTAGTTTTTATTAAAAATGTAATCCATCAGTTTAGTTTTCATTTAATCAGTTTATGGTTTAGCTAAATAGTTGAGTCTAATATCAAACGTATATGTACACAAACATAATGGGTTTTGTATTTATTTTAAATAAAAATAATATAATGTATACGATATAATTTTTTTATGTCCTTGTAATTCTCAGTGCAATTTTCCGTCTGTCACATGTAATTGCAGTAATTTAAAAAAATGTTAAAATAGTTTCACTTTTCAGAGATACTACTGTACCTACTTAGTTTAATATTTTTTTAATTTCATGTAATGTTTGGGAGTCAAAAAATGGGTTAATGTATAGCAGTGTGTTGTAAGACTAAAGAAAAAACTTTTTTAAAAAAAAAGAGTTTAATAATATTGATAATATATATACATAGTTTAGCAACGTAACTATTTATTCAATACTAGTATAGGTATATTTTCTAAATAAAAATGTTTCATGTGTATCGTGGAACAGGAAAGGTCATCTCGTTATCCTCGAATCAAGTGGAGTGGTACGTCAATTTCGACAGGTTGGAATCGCTGTCGTGTGAATGTTCGCTTTTCAAGGATTGTATTTTTTCCCTTCTGGAAATTAGTCACAAAAACGCAAGTTGTACATTTTTATTCGAGGAATTTTATTAGCCAGTCTATGTGACGTGGGGTGATAGTGTTAACGGTGACAGTTTTTGTATGTGCTTCCGAATATTTACCCATTCCTCGGCCGTATAAGAAATTACATGCCGCATTCTTGCATAATTAGACCCATTCTTTTATTTAAATAATAAAATAAACATAATCAACAATTAAATTGAAAATCAACATCTGCGAGGGCAGTTTATTCTAAAACATACCCGACTAAAATCAATTAACACGTTTCTTGATTTTTTTTCAAATTTAACTCACATTTATAAGGTATTGAATCATCTACTAGATTTAACAATATATAAATTATTTAGTGAAATCAGTTATTAAAAATTAATTAATTTTAAACAGTCCAACATCGGATCAAACCATGTTGATACTAAATTTTAAAAAATATGGATGGATAGTCATTTTTGTTTTTTTTAATTAGCGGTTGTAATTTCAAGTTTTAGAAAATATACAAAAGAATTCCTTCTATTATGCAAAGACCTGGTCTTATTGAAAACACTTCCCTATTGGCGCGAGTCCCTTTACGGGAGTATATAGTAGAGGTGGTTTCCCAAGCCATCCCATAGGAATTAGTCCTTTTCTGTGACCTGGGTGACATTAGAGGACACCTTTTTTTGGATCGAACCCAGGAGTCTCACTCGCGAATTTGTCACACTGCGCCACAAGGCGGCTCTCAATCTTTGAGAGCCGCTTTGTGGTTTAAATTCCTTTTAAAATAAAATATTAAATTAATTTCAATAATATCTCGTTGCACGACTATGTGTTATACATTTTTATAGTAAAAACCTTTCAAAGCGAATATTCCTGTTGTAAAAAATATATAATTGTTGTTTTAGAGTCGTCGCCTATGTCGTCACGGAATTTTCCGGCATCTTTTTGGAATAGTCAGTACCAGGCTAGTGCTACAGCTCCTGAATTATATGCTGATCCCTACCATGCTCATGCAGCCCATGCCGCCCATGCAGCCCATGCAGCCCACGACCCTTGGGCGAGTCACTATCAGCAGTATACAGCCGCAGCCCACCACCATAGGTAAATATCCAATTAATATTTTTTAATAATTATTATTTACTCATATAATTGATTTGATCATTAGGGCAGTGCATGAATATCATCACCACCATAATACGATGGCGCAATATGGCGGACTTCTCCTTCCCACAAGGTTACCTCACCATGCTCAGTACAAGCCTCCTGTAGACTGGTCCACCTCACACACTTCCAGGTAAAATACCTTCTAATTATCAATAACATAATATGAGATAGGATATTACAGCACGCATATATTTTGATTAGGTTACATGAGCAGGCGAGCAGTGCTCACCATGGACACGCACATGCCTTGGACACAGCTGCTTATTCCAGTTACCCGACAATGGCAGGTCAGTTAAATTAAACTAATAGTTATAAATGATCAGTAGGTTATATTTCGAGTGAAACGGTTAGTGATATATGAATATCGTCATGTCTGACCTAGTCGTGCGACAGCTTTTTATTATTATTCGAATTTACTATCGGAATTCCAACGCATGCTGATTCATCAAAGGGACGATGAGCATTGCATTTTAAAACAGGGACCAGATTTTAAATCAAATTAAATGAGTTAGCTTAAAAAGAAGTTAGCTTAAAACTAATAATGTGTTATAGAATAATTATCATACACAGGAAAACATCTATTTAGTAATACATACTATTATTATATGAAAATTAAAAGTAAGTAACTAATCGTATTTGTTCATTATTAACCAGTATAATAGCTCAGATGATAGGGGCGTGGTTTTGGGGTCAAATCCCGCTCAAATCAAGAATGAAAAAAAGATAGAAAGAATTAGTAATAATAATGAATAACACGATGTTGTATCTAAAAACAAAAATTTGGAAAAATCCTTCAAAAAGCTGCTCGGGGCTCAAAATATATTATATAGTTCAACAAGAATACGAGGATTTTTATACCTTGTAATATTTAAATACCTCCATACATTTTGTAGATGAGTCAATACTTGACCTTAAGGAGAAATTGGTTTTTTGGAAAGGTATTTACAAATTTTGATTATTTAGACACAACGACGTGTTAATTGATTGTCTGTTGGTGATCCTAACTATTACTAGTTACACAGGTCACCGACAGAGCGGCTCTGCCCGACGTAATAGTCGCCTCAGTATTTATCTTATAATCATTATTTATATTAATATTATTCCCGATCTCCCAGTCGTAATAACCAATTTTTTGGATTCGAACCCATAACTACAGTATTCGATACATCAACTAAAGTTCGAATAAGATCTTTATAAAGCATTGCTTCACTTAAATAGGCGAATTTCATTTAACACCATTTTGCTTACCTACTACTACTATCAGACACTTTAATATCAAAATGTTGGGGTTAAGACAAAAGGGCGTAATAGTAAAATACGGATATTTGTGTTATTTTGTTTTATATACGCCCCGAGGGGCTTTTTTCGAAGGTTTTTACATTTTTTTAAATTTTTAAACACAAAAATGTGTTAATTCATTGTCTGTCAGTGATCTTAACTATTATTAGTTACACCGGTCACCGACTTAATATTCTTAATATTCGACTCAGTATTTACCTGCAAATAAAGTAAATCAGAGTAAACCTGGATCAAGACTGGGAATTTATTAATATTATACCCAATCTCCCAATCGCAATAACCGATCTAATTTTTTTTACTCGAGCTGGTTTTGAACCCTTGACCTCAGTATTTGTAATCCCCTGAGCTATAAAAAGTATTTTTTTTATTATGAGAAAATGATTCTTTAATAGCAGCTGCTTGGATTTGCGTTACAATTCTTATTAATCACAATTACTTATTTTTAATAAGAATTTTTGGATCTCCTAGTCAAATAAAATCATTTTTTTACGTTTTGGGATTTCAACCCATGACCACAGTATTAGTAAATACTTTCAATTATTGATAATAAATACAATATTTTTTTATAATTGAGCTTGTACGATTACATAAAATAAAGTTTACACATTATGATATGTACATATGTGAATCCTGATATTAGAATTGTATAAGCTTGCTACCTAGTTATTATCAGACACTTTAGTAACAAAATGTTGGGGTAATGTCAAAAGGGCGTTATAGTAGTAATATGTAGTTAAATTTGTCGCAATGCGAAATGGTCGGAAACATTCGGTGGTTGGTTTGGTGACGGCGGGTTGTGACAAAGGCTCCACTTTTTACATGGTGGACGGAGAGCAACACTGCCAGGACCACATATTCCGACGCACTGAGGTTTTTACACCACCGCAGATTCAGTGCACTGCAGAGGTATGCCAAGGATACCTGACCACCATCTCCCTTACCAGGAACCACTTCTCTTCTCCTCACAAATTATCACCACTTCCAAGAATCCCTCCCTTAATGACTTCACCTCTCTGACGCGACGCGACGCCTTCGATAACAGTTTATTGATTCAATATTCCCAAGAAACATCGCTTCATCATACTAGCAAAGCTACTTCTTTATAAATCGATCAGACCGATTCTCTTGTATGGATGCCCAGCTTGGTATACTGTGGCACAAATTCATATCAATAAAATTCTAATTGTCCAAAACAAGTGTCTTAAGATGGCCTTAGATCTTGAACCTGGCACATTTCTTAAAAAAGTCCACGAGGACATTTAGTTAAAAATGATCAGAGCAAATATCGCAGATTTGAGTAAAAAAACATTACACTAAAATGACTAACTTCCCGACTAACCCAATCATAAGACATGTAAATATAACCAAATATGCCTCGAGGAAACGTAATTTCATTTTACCAATGAACTTCCAAAACTGATATTATTTTTTAAAAATAAAATAAAATTACTAATAATCCACTCAACTCAAATTTGGTTTTACCCAAACAAATTGTTATTTAGTTTTTAAGCATTATATTTTGTAACTGTTTTGTTAATATTGCTTTTATCGTTGTTATTATTTATTAATCTTCAAATTTGTAAATGGGTTTTTATTTTTTTCCCATTCTTTCTATAATAAAATACTATTGCTCATGTCAAATTTAAATAAAATATTCTCATGTTAGTTATAGGTAAAAAGATGTAAACACTCTGTAAGTCTATTGCCAAAGATGTATTGTTCTATCAATCAATGTAAAAACTTATGCATAATAAAGAAATTGTAATAATAATACTAACACAGCGGCACGGTGGTGTTGCCAGTATTCCACGCCCAATACCAGTGTTACCTTTAAAATAAAATACATAAAAGATGATTCACCGCCAAAGAAATGCATTTGAAACCAAACCTTTATTTATATGAAGTATTACATTTAATTAACGCGAAATATACCATGAAATCGTCACGAAACAATTTAAAAATTACTCATAATTGTCACGTTAATTTGAAATAATGATATAAATTTGCAACATAAAACAGAAAGTAATACAGTTCAATATTTAGGCCCGGTTTCTTCAAGTAGTGTTAAATCTCGAGCTCGTGTCACTCGGCGATTTAGGCGCCAAATGCGTTTCTTCAAGATTTAGCTCGAGCTACCAGTGTTATATCTAAATCTCGTACTATCCCCTATATTGTAGTTTCGAGCCGAACGCGTCACTTCGAGTCGCCAGTATTCATATTCTCTTGAATGCTTGCGATACACACATAGGAACCGCCCGGCAAAAGCTTTGACACGGCTTCAAGAAACGGAATATTTGTATATGACACAAGATTCGTAGAATCTCTTGCCATGTAGCACACGATTTAACACGACTTGAAGAAACTGACCCTTAGAAAATAAAATGCGGTAGATAATTAAAACAACTTTATTTGTAATAGTATCCTTCTCAACGATCATGAAGCGTTTTTAAACAAATAACTAAATTCATCTTTATTGTAAGCTTTGGCCCTGTAATTCAAATACCAGTCACACATTGTATTATTTTTATCGATACATTATTTATCTCGTATTCATTTAGAAATGTCACTTTCGCAAATGCTTACGATCTAATAATGCATATTAAATTGCCCGTGACACGTTTATTTTTTTTAATAAAAACTCTCCAGCTATGCGTAGAATCTGAGCAATACGCGTAAGGTAGAGTTATGAAAATGAACTAACACACTTTTGCTAATATGATGTCGTGTTTTATTAGTTAGTATGTGATAGTTAATTATTGACGTTGTCGTTGAGCGATCTCAGATTCTCGGAATCGCATCCACTTTCTTTTTACACGCACTCAACTTATGTATGTACATTTGTATGACGAGATACAATAATAACACGAACATTCCAATAAAAATCAATACAAAAAATAGCCGTATCGATTACAAGTTTGATAGGAGTGCATTTCAGTAATATTAATTATGGAATGCTTATTATTTTTACTACAATTAAATTACCACACGTAATCGAACATGGCCTGAATATAACGATATTTAGTAGGTACATATGTGGTACTTACAATATTTTATTTTAAAATGAGAAGAAAAGTTGATTGATTTATTAATTGGGTGAGCCAAGTAGAATTATTACAGTGTTGGGTGGAGCTTTACAGGACAATAAGTCAATTTAATAAACCTAAATCAATAGTTACGTGTATTTGTAGTATATAAATCTCATTTCTAGTATTAGTTTTCATAGAGAAGACAATTTTTTATGTTTAAAAATGATATGCTCATGTATCAATTTCTTCCTTGTTGATCGATTTCACTCATTTAATGTGTTTATTGAAGTGAAAACAATGTTGCTTAATATTATGGAGAGAAACAGTATGGAGTGGGTCGTTTTCAGTGTTATAAAATGTGTAAGCCTATGGTTTTTCACCGCCCCGAATTTCAATCGTTAAATTATGATAATGTAAAACTTCCGTGGGATTTTTGCGTCACACTGTATATTTTGTAACTGTCCAATACTTTTTCCACGGTGAAATATTTTCAGAGCCTTAAATGGAAAGTTTAAATGCGGGCGTGAATGAAAAATCAGTCGAAAGTGTAAATGTGTAAGAAACAGAGACATTGATTGGGGTGGATTCCTATGGAGTTAAATAGGCGAGGAAATTGAAATGGGCAGGTGTATTGTCATGTCAGTAGGGTTGTTACATTCACCCCAATAGGCTTTTATTTTTACTACCGCCAACATTACTTGAATACCAAAAAGGAGAGACCTCTAAGAATGCCGCCTCTTTTTCTCTCCATCAGACCCATCGTCGTCGTTCTGCTTTAGACGAACGTGATCCAACACACAAATTGGGCCAACGGTATTTTGACATATTTCAATCACAACTATGTATGTATATTACAATTAATAATATATTATAAAATCATCTTAATACCAATTTACACCACTCATACACCATAAAATTGGTTTCATCGGCTATTACGACTAAAAGGTCGGGAATGATATTAATAAAATACCGATGTTTCGTCTTGATTCAGGATTACTCTGATTTACTGGATTGTAAGATAAATATTGAGGCAATTATTCAGGCAGAGCCGCTCTGTCGGTGATCTGTGTAACAAGTAATCGTTAAGAAAACCGACAGACAATGAATTAACATGTTTTGTGTCTAAAGAGCACCTTGAGGCGTACATATACATATAAATAAATTAATATAAAGAGAAAAATATTTTGAAGGCTTGTATATGGCAACACTATTTACGTCAGAGAACTGTTCAAAAAGCCCTTATATTAATAAATAAATAAAAATCTTAACTTTTGAAGATGATCTATAGTTTAGAAAACGTCACAAAATAAACAATCGTAATTATATTATTTTTTAATTTATAAGAAATAAGCTTGATTATTAACAACACTGTAAGTACTTACTCCTATGTGATAAATTATTTATTTTAATATTTTATTGCATATATTTTAATTATTAAATATGGTCACTATTAATTTTATGCGGCAACTTTCATTTAAAGTCATTGCTATTTATAAATAAAACTCTATCAAAGATTATAAACCTTTGTCGAATAATTATCATTATAGGTATGAATACTTGTCACATACTTATGACATTATCAATGACCAAGAATTAAGAACTGTATTAAGATCTTATTTTACAAAACCCACTACAAATTTAGTTAAGAAAGTACAATAGCAAAGATGCTGCTCAAATGTGCTTATTATTTAATTTTTAATACTAGTGGGTATATTCGATAGTATATTCAGACGATTGAATGTGTAATGGCTCTTCCCCTAAAATAATTTCGGCGATAATGGTACCAAAAATGTAATATGTCGTACCATATTTCAAGCAGCGCAGCGCATGTCACACTTGATTGGTTGATTCGCCTCAAATTTGACGACAATGCCTATAAAAGAGGCTTTCTTCTCCCCTTTAGTGTACAATTTTCATTCATTCGCCCGCCGACTCATTCACCCCCAACCCCTATGATGCGTTTTCATCGAGGAAATGAAAGAAGCAGACTTGCGTGAAATCGCCTTGGCACCCTCTCCCTTTCTTCGCGCTGTAACTTAATATTATCCATTATACACGTCGAGGGTGACAGATAGGAGATGGGGCCTTGGGCTTCGGGCTTGGGGCTTTTCAGCACTTCAGTATTATCAATTGCCACCGTCACTCTGAAGTATCCGCAGAAGATAAATCGACAAGCGATTTTCCGCTCCAATTGCATTCCCCGAAGAGCGATGACAGACTTGCTAATCTCAAATAATATCAACGGGGTCCACCGTAATTATCTTAAGGAAATCTTGAAAAAGATTCTCGAAAAACTTTTCGACTAAATGGTACTAAGAGGGTTACTTATTCTTTCAGAAGGGAGGAAATCTGGCTATCTTTTAAAACAAACTTTACAACGCGCACAAAGATAAGTTCATTTTGATTCAAAACGTTCATTCTAAAGTTAATTTTTATTCTTTTTTTTTGCAATTGCAAAATTTTAAATTAAAATTCTTATCACCGTTCTTAATATGGTTTTATTTTCAATTATGTGTGTAGATAGTTTACGGAAAAGAATATGGCTTAGTGACTTTATTTAAATTGTTGTTAGTGTCGACTTCTTGGTGGAATTCCATAATTTAAAGAAATATGTTATTTGTAACTTCCACATAATTTTATTATAGTCTGAGTATTTCCGACAACTAACTTGTAGTCATCTTCAGAGACTCAAATAACCAAACTATTTCTTTAGACTTTATTAAAATTTAAATGTATAAACTTTTTAATAATACATTCAGATTTGCTGATATTCTACTTAAACTTAAACTAAAACAAAAGAATTTTTATTGTATCAATGTCATTAGAAATAAGGCAGATTTATATAAAAATAAAGTATTTTTTATAGGTTACTTAAACTTTATTTTCCATATTTAAAAAAATATGTAGGTATTGGTTTTAATCTATAATTAATTATTTTTTTAGTTAAGGCAGTTACATCGTAGTTAAAGCAGATGAGGTTTTTTTTAAATTTTATGTATATTTGTGGTGCTAATTCTATTTGGGTTTTAAAGGTATTTTTAACTTGATAGACTTGAAATAAATACAATAACCCTGTTTTCCCTTCATAAAGCTATAGTCACCTGAAAACGACACCAACTTTTTATGAACTTTAACTACCGCTTTACGATTCCTGAGAACTTCGTGTAGGTACATAGTCTGAATGTATCTAATAAAAATGGTCTTTCACGTAAGCCGGCGGTAAAGTGTTGATTAATTAGTGAGTTATTTTATACGGTAATAAAATCACGCATTGAAATGATAATGGCAGCCGTTTGATAGTTTATCGTGGTCATAAATAAGGTTGGTCGGCACGCTCCCGTCTTTGTTAATTGCTATGCCGCTTTTACATCTTCACGGATTATATATTATTTATTTATTTAGTAATTGTCTTTATAAGTTAAAATTAACGGGTGCTCGGTAGCGTGACCTGCGGTTAAAATCCATTGTGTTACGGTGGCTGGAAGACTATAATCACCAAACGGACGATTAACACTTCGGACGGACGCGCTTGTTTCAATTGTTTCGATTTTACCTGCCGCTAATTGGCAAAGGCTAGTTTTATAAGCGTGTAGCTTGTTTTGTTCAATGTCAAATGTTAATATTTTATTGTATGTAGCCAAGTGCATAAGAAGTTCTTCGTAATCGGATAATGGAGGCATTGTTCCCGCGCAAACTGCCCGCGATTAAAAGAGGCGCGTTTTTTATATGCTCCATTTTCAAACGGCGATCGATCGACGGCCGTCAGCCAATCAGAGAAAAGCTGACCACTCCCACCACCCCCTTCCCCGCTGCCTTTCCGGCTTACTTCAACAACCCCCCTCCTCCAAGTACAGCACTATTAAATGGTCTTCATACACTTACAACTACAATACATTTAATATACATTTCTAATATGAGGATTCATATTTCTACATATCATTTGTAAACATAATTTTATAAATTCGTACAAGCTCAATTATAAAAAAAATATTATAGTTATTATCAATAATTGAAAGTATTTAGTAATACTGTGGTCATGGGTTGAAATCCCAAAGCGTAAAAATGATTGATTCAATTTGACTAGTAGATCCCGATCCAAAAATTCTTATTAAAAATAAGTAATTGTGATTAATGAGAATTGCAACGCAAATTCCAAAATCTAAGTAGCTGCTATTAAAGAATCAATTTCTCATAATAAAAAAAAACTTATTACAAACACTAAGGTCAGGGGTTCGAAACCCGCTCGAGTAACAAAAAATTGATTATTACGATTGGAGATGGTGTATAATAGTAATAAAATTCCAGTCGATCGTCTTGATCCATGTTTACTCTGATTCCCTGGATGATAAGGATTATACTGAGGCGATTATTAAGTCGGTGACTTGTGTAACTAGAATATAGTTAAGATCACCGATAGACAATGAATCAAAATATTAAAAATTTGTAAAAACCTTCCCAAAAAGCCCTTCGTGGCATATAAATAAAAAAAGTTCATTTAAATGAATCGTAAAAAGCAGGGGCCGAAGTTGAATATGAAAATAATTGGAGGAGAATTATTTTATTAGGCTAAACAAATATATTAATAATGCGTCTGAAAATATGTATTAATCAGTTTGGTATGAAACTACTAAAACATTTCCATGGTCCAATAATATATAATTTTCATTTTGGTTCCAATTAAGTCGGTCATGTTAAGGGTAAAATATTTATAAAAAACAATAGATCTGAATTTCAGCGGGTGCATGAAACATGAAAGAAAATTTAGTTTCCATTTGAAGGGGGTGGCTCATGTTGGTTATTTCCACCCCATCCTCCTGAGTGACGAGGATCTAGTAGACCCTCCCACCCATCACCACCCCTGGCTTGGGTCTACTAGACCTCCCTTTCCTCCATAATACTACCACCCTGACCGTCGGACCACGTTCACAGAAATTCCTCGTATACTCTCTCCGCCCAACGTACTCTTCAACCCTCAAGGGTTGGCCGTGTTTATTATAAACCTGATCGATCTTTCATAATTATGTTGTATTTAATTTTTATTTGAAATATTAAAAATTGTAATATATCGAGGATAAACTGTCAAAATGCACTAAGTTATATTTCGTAGTTTTAAGATAATGGCGAATTTGTGAAAAAAAAGTCACAGTCTTAACAGAACTATAAATGTATGGTATATATTTGAATAATTTACAATATGGTACAATAAGTCAATGACTTCTTTAATCTTTCCAAATATAACACAATTATAAAAAATACCTCTATATTAACTACCAGATCTAAGTAACTAACAGAAACTAAAAATGTAAATTTGACTTAGTTAGTTTTTTTTCTCCCGAAATATTGATGATACGACTAATTGCGTTTTGGCAGTAGATAAAGTATTAACATATAACAAGTGTATCCGAAACACAAAATCCTCAAAATATGACTTAGTGCATTTTAGCAATATACTCTCGATATGTACTATGAATTATTCAAATGTTATATAAATTATAATATTAAAATATGACAAACGGTTATTTATTTGAAATTAATGAAACCATGTTTCTTTATTGCACAATAGTTTTTAAAATATATTTTTGCTTGTTTTATTCAAATGCTTACTACAATCAATACGTAATAAACGTTACGCATATTTTGTTTAAGACTAGTGGATTCTATCTAATTTCAATCACTCATGTCAAATTTAGACGGAATTTAATCAACCCAGTGACTCTACTTTTTTGACAGAATTGACTTTATTAGAAATTTTAAATAAAATTCTTTGTGTATGCCCTGATCCGACATTCTTCTTGGTGGAGTGGAGTTTTCGACGTAAAAGTTTGTTTTTGAATATCAGTAAATTTAGATCTTTCACCGCTCCGTAAACTTGGTCTTTAAGTGTGTATACCTATACATAATCTATATAATAATATTATACAGTGTACTTTGGTCGGGTACTTGGGTTATTCTAGGTTTGGTACTTTGATCTACTCGCTTCGGTGCCCTCTTATTATGATGTTCTATGGAAACTTCCCTCTGAAATATGCTCACTTTAACATTCATAAAGGTAGACCAGTGTTGTGTTAAGTGATTATCAACCTTGTCTTTAAGACGATGATGAATTATCTGCGTCTGTTCGATATTACTTTGCAAACTCGTCAAAAACAAGCCGGAAAATACCACGCATGTGTGTCGTTCGAGAAGCTTTTAAATAATATGCTTTTACTTCAAGTAGTCACGATATTGATAAATTTAATAATCTATTTCCTTATGTGCTTCAAGTCTATGTTGGTTGAAGTAGGAAACAATTTATTTGGAGCGGGTCCATTCCGGTGCTCCTTAATTTTGTTTTTTCGTCATTCCTCGGCGGAGACATGGCCGCGGAAAATTATCATGAACAATTCATAACGGACCGTAATTAAAGCGGGTCCCGTTCATCAACATTCCAGGGGTAGTGCCACCATGATATGGCAGGGGTTGGCTGTTCATGGTAGCTAAGGGAGGGTTTTCGACTGTGGGTGGAGGGACGGTCTAGCTTGCCAGGTAACCTCCGATATTAATAACGGCCACTGGACACCCCTAAGTAATAAATAACCCCAGAAGCTACCTTCTCAAGCCTTTGTTGTCATATCGTATTATGGCGATGGCCCCCAGTATAATTTCTTTTCCTATTAGACCACTCTCAAAATGACTCACATTTGCTCAAAATATGACCCCATTGCACTAATATGTAATAAAAGAACCCCATCTTAATACTTATAAATTAAAATATGATACTTGAAAATATATTCAACGTTGATTTAATTTTCATCTTTTCAATTAAAACGTGTTCATATAATAGGTCTTTTTAAATTTATAATAAAATTATCGAAAAAAAAACATCAGTTAGAGGGTTAAATTAAAATATTTAATCAAATACCTCAATAACCATAGTATGTTATCAATTACAATACCAACTATGATATTCATAATCATAGTTGTGTGTAATGTGGGTATTGTAATAATAAGGTATAGGGGACAGTATAGTCGCGACCCCCTGGTTTTTGGAGTCGCCGGTCGTTTGTCTCGAAAATAGTAGGGGTTGAAGCGATACAAAGGGGTGGAAAAGGCCATGGAATATTGTCATGTATCTTGTTTTACCCTTCTATAGGACCACATGAAAGTTTTACAGATTCGAATCATTTTAACCCTTCCACGAATAATTAACTTCGATGCGTCAGTGACTTTTCATTTGTATACACGAATGAGCGCCGTTTCATGTGAAATGCAAGGGAAAATATATATTATAGATAGATAAGCCAACTCTATTATTTTTTAGATTGACATACCCAAGTTAACCACAGTTATTCTAATTCTAAGAGGTATAAAAGTTAATCTCAAAATAAATTGTTTTAATTTAAAATAATATAAAGGTATGGAAAGTTTTCAGGTTTCCCGTTTACTATCACTTTTAGGCATATTCGAGTTTCATGCGTCCTGTGTAAGGTTGAAAAGTAAGGGTGACATATTCCAATGTTCCCTCGTCTGTTGCTGGAATATATCACCCCTGTGTCGCTGTTACCATATATATAAACATAAACACATACACGTTAAGGCCATGTAAAATGCTTTATATAAACACAGGGAAGCAGTACAATGCCCCTATGTATTTACAATATGTGTTGGCAAACCGGAGCCCTGAATGTTTGCGTCATAAACCCTGCATAACTAAGCCAATTGTTTCGATAGCTGAAAATTTAAGATAATTATTACGTTACGTAACGAGCAAGGTGTTTAATGTATCAATTTATTTTGTTTCAGGACTAGAGGCACAGGTGCAAGAGTCTTCAAAGGATCTGTACTGGTTCTGAGGGCAAACACTCGGAGCAGCCTGAATGTTTCTGAATGATTTCGAAATGAAAAAGTTCCATGCGCTGTGAAAATGGACAGTGTTAAAAAGTGATAAATAAAATAAAATAATGAACTAAAAGATGTCTCGTTTGTGAAGTGAAGGACGAGTTTATATAAATATTGTATGATAAACATTTAGTGATTAGTCTAACGAACGAACATGATTCAAGGGTGCAAAAATTAGATGAAAATTGTGTAAATAGTTAATGTATATTCAAATTGAGACCTTTGTGAAGCGATGTTTACTTTAAATAACCTGTAACATTCTTTACCTTTTCAGTTTGTAAGTATTGAGTACGCATTGTGTTTCTTCTTCTTTTATTTTTGTTGTTGTTATTGTCATTACAAATGATGCAAAGTATTACTGCTGTAACGGATCGATTCAGCTTAGAACTTATACACCTACTAGCGTTTTTTCGAGAGAATGACTATTATTCATATATATTTACGAGGAAAATGCAGACCGATCGGAATCATCAGATTATAAGCTTTTCATTTTCATCAGTTTCTTTGTACATTTGACGTGTGATAGTTTAAGCAATGATGTAGTTGCACCCGAGTTCCTCTCGCGTTAAATACGAAATGGCATATCTTATATTAGTTTTATACCAACATACCATCGTAACCGATATACTGATGTACAAAATTGTATTGTATGTATTTTCTGAATTTGACCACTATATACAAATGTATTATTTGAGATATGTCATTTCGGGCATGGACAATATTGGCAGTGCATTAATTAAGTGTAAGTTTTTTATTTCAATCGAGCGGCAAGTTTACAATGAATCAAATCACAGGCTTGATAAATAAATGTGTGTATAAGAAACGAAAATGTTCTAAAGTTGTTGATTACATAGAATTTTTACATTATTTACGTGAAATTAAGTCTTGTTAAATATTTTTAATGAAAGAAAAGTTACTTTGACAGCAAGGATACACATACAATAATTATAATTATGACTATGCTGCGCGTTTATTTTAAAGGACTACTTTTTTGTTTCGAAACACCATTGATTTTTTGTTATTCACCCATATATGTATGTATACTTAATAATTGCAACACAAGCAACAGTATTTTATGTTTAGATTGAAATATTTTCAACAGTATTGATATTTCATTGTGGAAAAGCTAATTTATGGATTTCTTGTCAACACTTTTTGAATATTTGACATATTGTCTGTGAACTATCGTTTGTTTTAAATGATTTACTTCTATTCTGTATTTTTCCTCCAACACTTTGGTTCATTTATTACTATTTCATTACATACATATGTATATTATTATAAAAGGGAAGTGTTGAAAGTATCCAAAAGATATATTCAAATAAACGGTGATATAAAACTAAAATTTGTTTTTCAATACCCACTGTTAAAATTAGATGTCCACTTATTTTTTTTTAAAGGAACATCACTTTGAATAGATTTTTATCCACTAGGGATGAATCTCTGAAGACTAGTTGAGGTAAATGGTATGCTTATTAAAAAGACGGCAAGTATACAAAATTCAATAATACAATTTTTTTGTAGTCATGTTTATTTGTACACTTATATTCTCCATTTTTTTAAGTTTATATAAAGATATTTGCAGGGGAAACCGTGGTATAAATTTGCGGCACACGAAGAATATCTTTTCACAAGCAAAACCCTTTGTACCGAAGCCTGCTATTCTAAGTAGAGTTAATGAATTAAATTGGCATAATAATATATATTAATTAGAACCATTGTGAGGCGGCTAATGAAAGAAGAGACCGACAAAGAGCCGACCGACATTGTGAAATAGCGAAAGTGGGTCGTTTTGTATTTATTGTTCGAGGTTTTCAAACGCAACCGTTTCATGACTGAATCGCTGAAAATTCATGAAAAAAACATCACTAATTACCCGACCACCGGTGAGAATATCAATTCGCGGTAAACGAAGGATAAAAACAGTTTCCAGCTTAGTTTATGTGTCATGGTAGACACGAAGATGCTACTGAATATTATTAAATCTTACTGAAGTGCTTACAGCCTACCTGTAACTACTTCAGTAGTCATTCATTTAAAGAGAATATAAAATATCGCATACTTAGTATTGTTTTATTTATTAAACATCACATTTTTGTGAAATAGTATCAATGATCTTATACATAATATGTAGGTTCCTAAAAGCTTTCAAAGGTTTGTCAATATGGGACCATTAATATTAACAAAACATAATAAATAGTAAACACTTACAAAAATATTGAGAAGGTGAATTTGTGAACTTAGCATGCATAATAAATTAATGTACCTCCTGTAATGTAATCCTGTACTTTTGAAAGCTAAAGTTCTCATAAATATGATTTTACAGTAGCTTAATCAACTTTATTAAAATTCACTATAAAAATCTCAGAGCATCTTCATTCCTTTTCAAACCTTTTATTCGTATGTCGAATATTTTGTTCATTTACACTGTTTTATTTAGTTTTTGGACTATTTATACTTATTTGAGACACTTTATTACATATGATTTTATTTCATTCTATTAACACTTTTATTTGCGTGATAATATTTTTAAATACTATAATATGTTTTATTTAATTTAGCTTTAATCGTCTTATTCTGGGTTGTTTATTTGGAAACTGATTCCGAGTGAAATGTTTTATTTATTTGAAAAAAATGATTTTTTTAATTGTACAGTAATTTCCAGTGCCAATATATTATCCAGCACATTTTGTTGGTTGAATTGAAATCCTATTTTAAATGCCTTGTGTTTAAAATGTATTCAGTGCAGATGGCGAATGTCGTTTGACCACCATTCACGATGCATAAGACAATGAACATTCAATGTGGACAATTTTGACAGATAACGACTTCGGCATACGGACACTACATATATTGATGGACAACTCAACACAAATACTAAAGGCTTCATGCCTACATACTTCAAAAGGAATAAATCCATCATGTAGTTTACGATAAGGTAAGTAGGTAGATATAAAATTATTTGATTATTGGATTTATCACTTCATAACGAGCGGACGTATTTTTTATGTTACTACCAGAGTTTATTGTGATTCATTTATTTAATTATTGATTAGATATGTTAATAACATAGCTTTGAAGATTATCATAATTTAATGTAGTCGTTGTGTAACAAAAACATTTTACAGCCCATTTCCCAATCCCAATGTATGGGCATTTCAATTCCATAATCACATGATTTTAAATATTTATACATATCAAAACAAATATCGCAGATTTGAGTAAAAACACAACACTAAAATAACTTACTTTGCAATTAATTCTTTGATGTAAATAAAACCAAATAAATATAAGTCGAGGGAACGTCCAAATAAGTCACTCGATTCAAATTTGGTTTTACGTAGAATTTTGATTATCTAATAATCCCCATATTAGTAAATGGGTTTTTTTTACCCTTTTTAATTTAATATTAACTCACATATCAAATAAAAATAAAAAATTTCATCATAGTTATAAGCAAAAAGATTTAGTATACATCTATGTCTAATTTCTAAGATGTATTATATTATCAATCATTATAAATTTAATATTAAGAAATATGTTATTTGTAATTTTATTACAGAGTCTGAGTACTTTTGACTACTAACTTGTAATCATCTTCAGAGACTGAACTACTAGTAAGTAGTAGATAGTACCTATACATATTTCTTTAAATTATGGAATTCCAACAAGAAGTCAACACTATCAACAATATAAATTTAATACTTAAGAAACAAGTTGTTTATTAAGTATTAATATAATAAACGACCCACTCGCAGGATTTTAAACCCAAGTTTGATTTATAATTATAATCATTTGATTTTGACAACCACAATCCATCAATCATTTCGTGTTCTATCTCATAGTAAAATCGATGATCACGCTCCGTAAAACTTTCACGAAAATCCGAACACACTCGTGAAAGACATTTGATTATGTATTTATATAAATATACATTGTGTATTTGGAATTTATGGCAAAACAGCTGGCGTGAATATCCCAATGCCAGCCGGGCAAGATGAATGGGAGGCGGGCTCTTTATGTCCCGGTACTGGAATACGAGTAAATCGACGCTCTAGTTGCACTGCCTGTAATTGAATTTTACTGCAATGCCCCTAATGGCGGCTATTTTCTCTTGCTTATATCAGCTGAGAGGCTGACAAAAACAAATACTGAGTGAGTCCTTCCCGAATAGGAATAAACGCAGCCGTCAAAGCATTCCTCTCGGCTCAAATCTGAAAACGACTACACAGTATTACATAAAAATTCTGTTGCATCACTCGACTGACTTGCTTTGAAAGCAGGTGAATGATGCAACTTTGTAATAATATATATATATATATATATATATACACGATTTTATTAAACACACAACCATACATTGAAGAGTATTAATTCTTCCATATTTAATATTCTCATTAATATTAAATGTTATGAGCATCTAGTAAGTACCTACATGGGAAAACAGGGTATAACTAGACAATACAAATGAGGTTATGTATAAGAATTAGAAGAAATATTGATTCTAACAAAGGCTGCTACTAAAATTAGCTACTTATATTTATACAGCCATTTTACATACAGGACCTTTACCTTTACTTATATGTCCTGTATTTTTATTTTTTTTACCAAAAATTGTGTTTCAAAATCCTCCTTATGCCTACAGACAAAAAAACATGTCTATACTTTTCAACCCAGTATATTTATTAATATTACGATCAGTATATTTATTAAAACATTATGACATTTCATCAAATCGAATAAACTAAGCCATAAAAGCGAGCGGAATATAGTATTAAGATACTATAGGATCAAAATACTATATTAATCAATTGACTTATGAGCTTATATTAGCTTAACCTACCAAAGGAATTCAAAGCAAGAAGTTGAAAAGTCAAGAATAGTATGAATGTTTAAAAAAATCGACCAGCAGGAAATTCAAGGAATGTTTAGCAATGATCATTAAATTAAGTTACCATAGACATAATAGGATAGAGGCGCCACTCGTTACTCCTTTAAGTCACAATTTCTTGAATGTCCTTTGATAGAAATCATCCGAACGTAGGAAATTTTTCATTGAAGCCTTGGTTCATCATAATCGATTGAAATCGATTTTATACAAGTAGTGTCTAAGGATTAGGATACATTGAGCTTATGGGGCCAGGATGATCCTGTAGAGCGGATGGCGTAAATAAGGGAGTGTGACGGTGCGAACAACGGGCAAAGAATTCTCATAGGACCATTGCATTCAAATTTATTTCCGTCTGGGATCACTCTTGCTCCAATCCAAATACATTCAGCATACTGCCAAGATATATTTAGAGAAAGGAACGGAAGAAAGCAATGGCATCTTCATTGTTTTATTTTTATGACACTTAAAAAAAGCTTCAAAGCAGTCACTATTCGATTGCAAATGCTTCTATTGATTTGACCGCAATGCGCATTATAAATATTCTAGTTTTTTTAAAACCAATCATATTTTCATTTTAAATACATACTTATAATATTATGAGGTCTTCCACGAAAAAAAGACAAAAAGTGTGTGTATTTCTTTATCGATGATTCGAGTATAAAATAAATAAACTGCGCTGTGGCTGACATTTTTAAATATTATCAAACAATATAAAAAACAGGGTGAAGCTGTAGAGTAAAAAAGGATTTTTCTGAATTTATGGATTTTTCACATTATTTTGTACCATCTCTTTTTCACGAAAATCAGAAATCAATAAATTTTATCAGCTCTTTTTAAGAATACATAGAGAAGCTTTTTAAAATACATACTTTTTTGTTAGTATTTAGGAATCTACATTCAGGCACCAACCAAGTTTGATAAGATTTAGACATTAAATATTATCAAAAAAAGACATCAAATATCAGTTCAATAAATAAACAAACCATAAATAAATTCCAATCCAGATTTACAATATTGGGATTACAGATTACCGGTAATTTATTGAGATTTCTGTGTCGATATAAATAATTTTATATCTGCATATAATCATAATCGTAATTGTAGCTAATAATACGTGTCGTATCACTATAGTATAATAAAATGAAGGTGGCGTTTTTATATGTCAAGCTGTTTAGGTTAATATAAATAAATAAATTATTCACAGGCTATTTGTTAAGTAGTAACAAAAACACGTATCGAAGGCAGGTGTAAAAGCCCTGCACACTTCAACATGACATCTTTATTAAATAAATATTATATACATAATGGCCTATCAGATAAAATCGGAATCCCCTCGAATACTAGTTGCTATTTTTTATATACACAAACCCAGAATCGACAATCAATGTCTTATTCCGCCTTAACTTGCTGAAGTTCATTTATTTAAATTTTAATGAGAATTTTACAACATAGAGGAATTTTAACGAATAATTGAAATTTTGGAATGTTTTAGCTTATTTCAAAATTATTTAAAAAATACCTTATACAATTTATTATAGCTTGGTTGTGATATTCAAGAAAGTGGTTGTTTTTTGAGACTACAAATTATATAAATATCATATGGAAAATGTTTAAAAGACTAGCTCAATTAAGTCGAAAAGCTTTAAATGATTCAAAATGCTTTATTGATGGAATTATTATCTTTCTTTTATTATTGACTTTCATATTATTGACTTAGTTAAAGTACTAAAATTAAATTGATTTTAAATTAATAACCATCACTACTTACCTCATACTATCAGATAGTATGATTATAATCGATCTGTTCATGTTCATTTTACCAATGAACATCTTAAATTTATATCCCGAAATATTAAGTATCGTTTAAATAAATAAGTTGATTTTACCCAAACTGTTGTTTATTTTAAAGCATTATATTTAGTTAGTATTTTTGTTATTGTAGCTTTTATTGTTGTTATTATTTATTAATCCTTATGTTTTTAAATGGATTTTAATTTTATTTTCTAACCGTACATTCTATAATTTAATATTATCTCTAATATCAAATAAAAATGGCCACGCTGACTTACGTCCATGGGCTGCCATACAAAAAAGTTATCAATAGACATAGACGTTGCACTAAAGCTTGGGATTCCTAGGCGTGCGTCGCCATAAACGTACATCGTATATACGGTAATTGAGTTGCTTTGCTGTCCAATTGATCGTTTTTTTGGTCAATTAGTGCCTCGCCCGAGGCTCAGACGAGGCATTAACTAACAAAAAACCGATCATAAGTTTAGCTAAGTAACTCTACTATTAACTAAGTATTTACGGTGTACGTTTACGGTGACGTATGCCTAGGAATCCATTACTTGAGCTACCACAATCAACATTTAATATTATTCCTAAAAAATAACAACTTTAGACATTTCATCGGTGTTGAATTGTACTTGGAAGGTATTGCAAACATAACACAGTAGCCAGAAATTCCATCGGGTTGAAAAACACAAAATAATCTTCTGAAGTCAATGAGTTGATTAAAAAAAATGTAATGTGAAAATAGTAGATATATTGTCGGTGGCGCAATATGCTTGTGTTCTGGTAGATATTACGAAGATGAACTATAAGGAGAATGAGGAAAATAATATCACATGTTGAGCTTTGTTTCCTAAAATTTGATTATTAATCATTTAATATTATGAGTGTTGTTTGTCACACGTTTGCCGTTATAAGGTGATGTGTTAATCGCTGAACTTCCTCCCTCATGGAAAAGTGGAGACAAAGCTGATGGAATGCGGATACCGCTGGGACCAAACTGTCATTTTATTGTTCCCTCAGGCCGCACACTTTACACTCACCTCCTTCTATAACAAGAATTCTTCATTAACTTGCTTCCCAAACACTCTAGTCTGGAAACCATTACAATTACCAACTCTTCAAATATACACTAAAACCAAACACAACCTAAGAATAGACAACAATTCCTGAACAAAAAAACACAACATCTCTATAACAAACAACATAGTTTTCATATTGATATAGTTAATATCCGGTAAATATACAACTTGTATTTATTTGAAACTGAAATATGTAATGCCAGTGCGATTATAAAAAAATATAGTATAACTGGCCCAAGCTTTTTTTTGTATAAAAAAATATTATGACAGTTCACGAAACTTCGGTTTTCTTAATAAGTGTTTATTATGATGTTATTATATGGCAACACTCGCGCGGGATCAGCTGTCACTCTTATTCACTCGTTAGTTACGCATTGGTTTAATGAACTTTGCTTTGATAGTGTTTTTGTACTTTCAGCATAGTAGATCTGGTAAAATCTGGTTAGAAGTCACCCCGAGCAAGGATCATTATCTTGGATATGTGGATTAATGGAATAGTGAGGATATAGTGCGATAAAACCAAGATATGGTGTGCGAGGCCAAAACACAGTGAAAAGTGTTAAGAGCATACTAATCAACACTGTAATGATTGATGGCTATGTAATTAATTGTATTTTACTAAAGAAAAATAACGCATTGTGCTCAAATTATCAATATTTTGCATCTTCATTCTGAGGTTATGTTTACGTGTTTATTACAACGCCTTATTTCGCTTCATACTCATTCGAAGGCCGGCGAAGGAAGGATACGTCTGGAAATACAATCAAAGATAATATCACATCATAATAATCATTTGCACGGAATCTGTCAAAATAATACACCGAAAATATAAATCACGTGGAAAATTCCCAATAAGCAAAACGCAAAATTTTCTAACTTTTTAACTAGCAGACTTGGACCATTAATTGTGGTGTGGTTGGATTACATGTTATGTGCTTATTCTTCAATTTAATTATTTTAGTATGAATAAAAGACGTATTGTATATTTCAGCTTGATCTTAAAGTAACTGGGGTAATTTTATTTGCTTGTTTGGTTATCATAAGAATCCTGTTCTAAAGTAATTGAAGGGGGATATGTTGCGGCGTGGGTTATGGTCTCTATTGAGTGGTACTTAAAAGACAATAAAAATTAGAAAGAGTCGTTTAAGTAGGGACATATAAGAATTTTGTAGCTATTAGTGGTGTCTTGAAACAACAGAAATGGCGTCGCGGTAAATAGACCGAGAGATTTGTTTTTACGACAACATTAAAATTTTCACGACCATATATAAATACCACACAACTGTTAAGCGCAACTTATTTATCATCGAATAATATCACGATATTTTGCTTAAATAACCAAATAAAAGATTGTATATATATTATGATATGATGAGAATGTTTAGAGAAGCGTGGGCCTTGTAACAAAAGTATGGCGTCGCGACGTCTAATATTAGATTGCGGTAGACAATGGCCGCGGACATGCGGCTTATAAATGGTTGACGTGGATTGGGAATATATTTTTTCCAGGCAATAAACGTCCTCAATCCATTAAGCTCCCTTCAACCGTCCAAAACGGGAATAACTAGACTTTGAAAAACAGTCACAAAGACGGATATCACTAAACCTACTCAACAACACGCGTGGAACAATCATAAAATTAACCAATACATTTAAATTAAATTGTATTGATTTCTGGCTAGATTCCTATAATAAAAAAATGTGACTTCCACAATATTGGTGGATAAATATTAATAGTCGACAACAATTTTGTGAAAGTTATATATACAAGTTACAAATAAATGTAATTTATATTGAATATATTTTATTCAAAATATTTTTTAAGATTTTAGATAGTTTGAATAAAACAAAACATCTTATGAAGACCTCATTAGACTTTGGATTACAGAATATATGAATATTTTTATCTATAACTAACATGGGAGATTTAATAACATTATTATTTGATATGAGAGGTAATTTTAAATAATAAAAAGTATGGGAAAAAAAATAAAAACTGATTTATAAATATGGCAATTAATAAACAATAAAAAGAACACAAAAAGACTCTACGTTACTACTAATACATTAACAAAAATAATTACAAAGTATTTGTATATAAATAGATTGGATAAAACTAAATTTCAATCGATTGAGATCGATAACATCAACAACTTTCTCTGACAGTTTTTTTAATTTTTTATCATAATTTTTTTTACGAGATTTGTGTGGAATTATGATAAATATTCGTATATTCCCTAATATATCGATGGGTTGGTGGATACTTGAAAAATACAGATTATAGACATAGCTATGTTTTAGGTTTAAGTACAAAAAAATACAACTACTTATTAAATATTAAATACATATATATTTTTTTAAATTATATATTTCTAGTAGTACTATATGCAATTCACTGCCTGATTGTCTTCTTTGAAAACTATTATATGGGTACATCTGAACCTGGTTTGTGGTAGTTAGCTACAATCATTTATCAAGTTCTTTTGAGCTTTAAGCCACCTGCCGAATAAGCGTGAACTTGTATTGATTTCTCAATAAAATGAGAAAAATATAAAAAACCAAGATTCCCGGTCGAATCCCGAGTGACTGCCACATGCGGTTAATTTTTTCCAATTTCTCGAAGTCGCTGGAGTACCGGGAAGTGGAATAGTGGAAAGGAGATGGACTTGATGTTGTTCACGTCCTGTGGACCAATTACAGGAATTCCACAGACACCGACCTCTTCTACCATTCACAGTCATTTCACTTGGTCAATTCTGAAGAAAAACCTTTCACACAAGCCTGAAAACAAACGCCATCCTGGCCAGCAAGATAAACTACATCCGTCGATGGTTGGGAAAACGTTACACAAAAAAGTCACCACAACGACTGTAGTCTGCTGTGTTTCAGTCGGACATAATCAATTTAAATTTTACAATCAACTAAATTTCTTATACTATGAAATTCATACAGTTTCTTGAGAAAGCACATGAAAGTTGATTGGCAAAAAATATGGAATAAAATAAGCGTTGCTTTGTAATTTAAAAATTCTTTATACGTCATAAAAAATATATAAATATAGGTACGGAAGCACTCTTTACCTCTTAAATATATTTTTTTAATATTACTTCATTTTTTAATATCTACCCATGTCTTTTCGACAATTCACAAGCTATTCTGCCACTTTTACTTTTAGTTAACATAAGCTTAGTAATCTTACTATTTATAATAAGGTCAAACCACCGTTTTTAGATATTATATAGATCAAAATATACGTTGATTTAGCTTTAGGTACGGAATTTCGTTGGGTTTTTGTAGTTGAACCACGAGCCAGTGAAACTGCCAGTAATATACATAAAAAGTGATATTTATTTATAAAATATGTTATATATAATAATATTTTAAAACTCAGATATTGGATCAAGGGTATGAGGTTTAATAGATCGGAATGTTTAACTAAAATATACTTATTAATAAATCACGTAGTTTAATCCGTTAGCGCCGGTTTAAGTTAGGTTAGATTCTTAGGATCGGGCAAGCGTGTTATCGATAAAAACAGACTATAACATAGAAAACTATCAACTGGTTCGCTATTCTAAGAACAAACATATAAAGTTCGATATTTCGACAGAAGAGATAGGAATTTCGAGTGAGAGCTTGTTAGATGAAAACTAACCGAGTTGAGATTGTGTACAACGATAGCGGCAGCCTTCTTTTATACTCTTCTACTATAGATTGACAGACCGAATACTAGTCTTAAATACACTTAGTATATTTTTTGTATTTGACCTCCAGGGGAAATATTGTCTTATCGCTTTGTTCTCTTTATTTGGTCAATACCATCACTTTTGATGAATGTTAGTTTATATTTTATGTTAATTTTTTAATCGTTATCGGCATGCGTAGAAGGTGCTACCTGACTTTTTATGACAAAGATTTAATAAAAAATCCACAATAAAAAGCCTCTTTATTGCTCCGCTGGAATTCTTACCAATTGATAACAATCGACGATTCGATGTCCAAATTTGAAAATAAATCCATGCTTCATTCATTAAACAGAGAATTTCAAAAATACGCAATTCTTGTTGAATAATTAGATTTTTTTAAATGTAATAAAATTGTTAATACAAATTAATGTGTTTCTTATAAAAAACAAAAGATAAGAATCTTTTAAAGATGCAGTTTTTCTTATATCTATTGTCAAGAGCAACCTGCAAGTTACCAAATATTTACGGTAATTATTGTTATGCCTTAAATAATTACATGGTTTACATTCACACTAAATACTTGAAAATAAACGCCCAATGAAAAAAATGACCATTGTTTTTATTATCTATTTAAGGTGAGTATTAGATTAAATAAGAAGAGATATTAAAATGCCACCACAAAAATTAATTGGCAAACTAAACTTATATTATATAATTGGTATGCCTTATTTTTAATAAGAGGTAAGATAGATAAAGTCAAGAAATGTTATTTTTAATTAAGATTCATTGACATAGTATAATTGAGGCTATGATGAATCGTTTATCTTGTTTAGATCAACCCACGGAATTTATTGTGTGGAATGTGGAATTTTCGGAAAATGCTAACGTTTGGTTCTGGAAGCGTTTCCCGTGGAATTGGAGATCATTCGGCTTAAGATAATCAAGAAATATGTATATAACCCTAATAGAATTATATTATTGAACCAGCAAATAGATTCCGACAGTCGATTAACCAACCAATTTTAATTGAACCTTTCCAGGAAATATAAAAATAAACTGTTCGACAAATTTTAATTAGATTCTTGTCTATGAATAAATCACAAGGTATGTAATATTTTACAAATAAAAAGCGGTGATGAAATCTTCTAGTTTTTTTAAATTTATTGTGAATATATGACATTTTTTATACATTGTTCTGATCGTATATCTTTAAGGCCAGTCTCGCTACCGTCGAAGAGGCAGTTGAAATACTTCGGCGTTGTTATCTGAAAGCATTATCATGAACAATAATTCACATGCTTTATTTCTTTC